>JANEYF010000610.1:507500-675023 GCA_029963845.1 Rhamnusium bicolor | reverse complement strand
CATCAGATCAGGCAGCCGACGACACTGTTGGTAATGTTTTGGTTAATAAATTTCAAAATGTTGTGCGGTATAGTTGTTATTTCTGTAAATAACTACGTATCTCTGTTTATTTCGAGAATTTCTAGTTATATTAAATAACTAGAAATTCTCGAAATATTTGCTTTTAAAATGCATCAAAAAACTCAGTGGCAATTCTTTGAGTAATTTTTTGGCCATTTGGCGTGAAAGTAAACTGGCATTCTGCTATTAAATAAAAATAAATTAACAGATATTCTAACGAAAATAAAATAAAAAATTCTAGAATGAAATAGATTTAAAAAAACGTAATAAAAATGAAACAAAACAATTTTTTTTCTAAATGTTATTTTATAAGGGGCTCAAAAATTTCGCCCTGTTGCGCCTGGCAAAACCCTAATCGGTGATAAAATTCGTTCTTGACATTTAAAAGCATGTCAGAAGTCACATTCTGTAGGGGTGGTAATAATTTTAGCACAAAACTCTTGCAAGTCATGCACTCGCTCGTGTTTATGTTTATAAATTTGCGATGTTACATATCCCCTCAAAAAAAAAATCATTAGGTGCCAAGTCGGGGAATCTTGGCGATCGGGAAAAGTATTGTCTAAAAACTCTTGCACCCTTCTTGCATTATGAGCAGGACAGCCGTCTTGCTGGGACCAAATCTACCCGAAGTTGACGTCAGGAGCTTGAACAGCCCGAATAATCTGATCTGCAAAATGTAAATATTTGTCGTCATTTAAGTTACCGTCAATGAAAATAGGACTAATGACATGATCACCTAAAATGCCGGCCCAAACATTTACTTTTTGTGGATATTGAGTACGTAATGGCACATTCAAATGTTTACTTTCCCTGGACCAATATCGAACTACAGAAGGATTATGCCGGCCATGTATGGGAAAAGATGTTTTATCAGTGAATAAAATGTTCATGATGAAATTTTCGTTTTTCATTAGCCTTTTCCATCATGGTTTCACAAAAAATTCATTCGTTTCGTACGGTCCTCAGGAAAAATTTCTTGGGTAGTCATAATTTTGTAGCAGTGGTAGGTACTTATTTCGTTTCAGAATATTCCCGCACTGTTCGCTCTTGTACACCAACTTCTTGCGAGATTTGTCTGCTCGAACAAGGTGCATTTACCTCGGCGAAACTACAGACATTTGTTTTCCGCCTTTCCCGATCTTCCCTTAAGTAAACTGTAGGCTCATTTTCGTCATTTAAATGACTATATTTTCTGCAATTTGTTTCACATCCCACAGACTCAAACTTATGAATGATGTTTAATACAGTTTCAACCGTCGGGGCAGGACGATTTTCAAATGTCAAATGAATCGCCCGATAACTCCCTCAGCAGTATTACCGCCGTAATACCACTTGATCGTTTGCACTTTTTCTTCAGTTGCATAAACATACATTTTCAAGTTAAAGAGAAATGCCAGTTTAACTTACCACGATAACGACTGACGCAATAATAAAAGAAATTAGACAACACAACGTGAGAGCAGTTCACCACGTGATCACAAAATTGTTTATTGCAGTGTTGCCAGATTGTGAAAGTGTGATTATCAAAAAGTAACAATGAAATTACCAGATTTTAGAAAAAATTACCAGATACTTCAAATAGTACGCCAATATTCAAAAACTTTATTATAAAAAAATAAATAAACAAAAGTAAAACATGATAAAGGAAACAGAAAAATTCTCATAAAATTCCTTTATTAATGTGACCGGTTTCGTGAACAAATTAATTACTTCACATCATCAGACACAGGACTACAATAGAAAATGTGTGGTGGTTACATACATACATAAATAAATGTTAATAAGTTAGTAAAACTTAAAAAACAGGAATACAGAAGACAATTATTTCAATATTTTTTAAAATTAGTAAAAACTTGTAAATAAAAAATGTTTGATAAAATTTGTACCAGAAAGATTGAAATTATTTAAATTAATCAGGATTACGTTAGTTTAAAAATTATAATATAGAAAATGTAAAATTTAAATAATTGAAATGTGAAAAAGGAAATTATTTTTATATAATACTTACATTTTTATAAATATAAAACCAGGGTAGTCAAATTAGAATTAAAATAGTTTTGCAACATGTCAAATTATAAGTAAATGTAAGATATAAATTTTGTTAGTATCTAATTAACCTTTTTAATAAAATTTCTAAAATTTAACGTGCTTCTTTTAAACACATACATATACTACAATAGTTAAAATCTAATAAGGGATAAATATTAAAAAAAAAAAAATAGATTAAAAATAGTGCCCTCTAACAGACTCTATAAGAACTAACGTACAATAAAATTAAAATTAAGTTAGAAAACTATGTGTGCACCAGGTTTCTTTTTCACAATAGTGGAGTTAATTATATTTCGACTGCAGATGGTGATAGCGGTGAAATTATATTTGAACGTGGTGGAAAAATTAACTTCTAAGAAATTGAGGTTATAATGTCGAGCACGTGGGACAGATTTCAGTAGAAAAATTACAATAATATAAATTAAATTAGATAACCACAGAGAAAGTCAATGAAGATTGAAATTGGATCTGTGAGTTCAGAGATAATGTTGGGATCTCTTGAATCTTTCAGGATTTCTAAACTTTCAAGGTTATTAATCAAATTTCCTCTTTTCCTAAATGTAATATTTTAAGAGTATTATCAAATGTATGGTTGCTATCTGCAAGATGTTTGGCAAAATGGGAGAAACCTGATGAAGAGGTGATACACCGGACGTGTTCTTTTAACCGTGTTTTAAAATTTCTATATGTGCAACCAATATATGTGCCGTTGCATGTGTTACACGAAAGTTTATAAACCCCACATCTATCTAGTGGGTCTATTTGATCTTTACCATTGACAAACAACTTTTCTATAGAGTTAGTTGATTTAAAGGAGATGTGAAAAATATTTTTTAAAGCAGTTAAATTTTATTTTATGAAACAGGGCCTATGAATGTAAGAGAACGGTATGGAATCTCAGATGGAACTTCTCTGTATGTATTTATGTACACTGTATTTTGGACGTATTTATTTAATCTTTTTGTTAGTAAGGTATCAATTAGAGTAGTGTTATAGTTATGAGTAGCTGCTATTTGTTTAATAACCGAAAGTTCCTGATTGTAATTATTTAAAAAGTACCTTTATCTCTAAATAATTACAATCAGGAACTTTCGGTTATTAAACAAATAGCAGCTACTCATAACTATAACACTACTCTAATTGATACCTTACTAACAAAAAGATTAAATAAATATGTCCAAAATACAGTGTACATAAATACATACAGAGAAGTTCCATCTGAGATTCCATACCGTTCTCTTACATTCATAGGCCCTGTTTCATATAAAATTTCTAACTGCTTTAAAAATATTTTTACATCTCCTTTAAATCAACTAACTCTATAGAAAAGTTGTTTGTCAATGGTAAAGATCAAATAGACCCACTAGATAGATGTGGGGTTTATAAACTTTCGTGTAACACATGCAACGGCACATATATTGGTTGCACATATAGAAATTTTAAAACACGGTTAAAAGAACACGTCCGGTGTATCACCTCTTCATCAGGTTTCTCCCATTTTGCCAAACATCTTGCAGATAGCAACCATACATTTGATAATACTCTTAAAATATTACATTTAGGAAAAAGAGGAAATTTGATTAATAACCTTGAAAGTTTAGAAATCCTGAAAGATTCAAGAGATCCCAACACATTATCTCTGAACTCACAGATCCAATTTCAATCTTCATTGACTTTCTCTGTGGTTATCTAATTTAATTTATATTATTGTAATTTTTCTACTGAAATCTGTCCCACGTGCTCGACATTATAACCTCAATTTCTTAGAAGTTAATTTTTCCACCACGTTCAAATATAATTTCACCGCTATCACCATCTGCAGTCGAAATATAATTAACTCCACTATTGTGAAAAAAGAAACCTGGTGCACACATAGTTTTCTAACTTAATTTTAATTTTATTGTACGTTAGTTCTTATAGAGTCCGTTAGAGGGCACTATTTTTAATCTATTTTTTTTTTTTTTTTTTTAAAATATTTATCCCTTATTAGATTTTAACTATTGTAGTATATGTATGTGTTTAAAAGAAGAACGTTAAATTTTAGAAATTTTATTAAAAAGGTTAATTAGAAACTAACAAAATTTATATCTTACATTTACTTATAATTTGACATGTTGCAAAAACTATTTTAATTCTAATTTGACTACCCTGGTTTTATATTTATAAAAATGTAAGTATTATATAAAAATAATTTCCTTTTTTACACATTTCAATTATTTAAATTTTACATTTTCTATATTATAATTTTTAAACTAACGTAATCCTGATTAATTTAAATAATTTCAATCTTTCTGGTACAAATTTTATCAAACATTTTTTATTTACAAGTTTTTACTAATTTTTAAAAAATATTGAAATAATTATCTTCTGTATTCCTGTTTTTTAAGTTTTACTAACTTATTAACATTTATTTATGTATGTATGTAACCACCACACATTTTCTATTGTAGTCCTGTGTCTGATGATGTGAAGTAATTAATTTGTTCACGAAACCGGTCATATTAATAAAGGAATTTTATGAGAATTTTTCTGTTTCCTTTATCATGAATAATTACTCATATGGGATCAACCTATCTACGTTAAAAGTAAAACAGTTACAAGTAAGTATATTGTATAGAAACTTTTCAAATAATAACAATTGGCTGTCAAGTTCGACTTCAGAAATTATATTATCTTCATTTTCGTTTATATTTGTATAACATTATGGAATTTTAGGATTGTTTCACGCATTCTGAACTTAATAAAATATCATTTAATATGTTTGTTATTAATTGATTTTTGGTTATAGGTTTGATCTTTTTTGGTTTTGATTAAATTACGTTATCTTTGAAAAAATGCGTCCACATGTAGCACTGCGTACAGTCTCATTACAAAAAGAGGGGTAGAGCTCTCATTTTTCGTGCAGTGTAGCATTTATTTTATAATTATAAAATAAATGAGCGTAACAGTATTCATTGCATATTACACTGAAAAAATTATTGTTCATAATATGAATGAACGGCGATTATTAACTATTGTTTCATTGAGACAATGAACTTTTTCATTGCTGTAATGATTTGTCAATCATAGATCAATACTCTCATTTATTAATAATATGAATCTACGTTCATCAACATAACATATATATGGTTATTTAGTTAATGTAATGTTTTCATGAACAGGAAGAACGCGTTCATTGGGAAAATGAACGTGTTCTTCGTTTTAATGCAGAAACTTTAATGAATGCATATTCATGATATTAATGACATATTCATTATATCAATGTACTAAACCATCGATTAATGAATTGTGCATTGTGAAAACGAAAAATGTTATTAACTCAATGAATACTCTACATGTATTTATGTACGTGTTCATTAATATCAGGAATAAAATATTAGGACAGAAATAATGGTGGCCATGATGCTGCTCGGCTAATACTTTGCCACAGAGTGCAGAGCTCAGTAAGATTAGTGATTAGTGTACCTAGTCAGAGACAACCCGAGACGTGCAAGTGGATAGAAAATTTTGTCCGATTTTAACATTTATTCGCTATATCTATTTAATATAAGAATAGTCAAATATAGCTGTCATAGTCCGATAAAATGGAAGGTGAAAGCAGAGGGTAGCACTTGCACTGCTGTCATTTCTTTTCTATCCCGCGCTTTTTCTGTGGTATTTATCTATCAAATTGAACTGACGGAAGAAGTGTTTGTTATTTTGTCATGATTTTGATTATTTCTCGTTGTATTTTGTGATATTTGTGTGTTAAAGACTATTTCTTTTCTTAAAGACTACCAATTTGATACAACTGGTAAGTTATAAAATTATAAATAATTTTATCCGCTATATCTAACATATATATTAATCAGAAAAGATAAACAGTATTAGAAAATGTGCTAACTGTATCCTTTACTTATTTCATTCCTCATAATAAACTTTGAAATTGGTTGTAGGTTATTTTTTGTTTGAGATGGCTACAGAGTCACGAATTAGATTGTTATGTGTGTGGTTCTTCGGAGGACGATGTGGCAAAACATCATTATTTTCCTTCAAGGTTGGAAAGGTAAATTAAGGCCTGCACTAAATTAACAACACTTCTAACAGCACTATTTTTTTTTGTTTTACAGGTCAAAAATTTGGCAAGAGAATATGGGTATACATTACACTGAAGAAACTCTTCAAAATTATAGGATATGCTCCCTTCATTTTACCGTTGAGAGTTATGTCGACCTAAGTAGTCATAGGTTGACCCGCAATGCAGTCCCCACACTTTTTCCGTGTCGTCAGTTGGCAACATACCAAGTGCAAACAGGTAATATGTGTTTTACAAAATGTTGGTGGTGAGGGGTCCTTAGATATCAATCTATAGTTGTTACTAATTAGCTTGGTAGAATTATCGCAGACTTTTTACTATTATTTAATTTATTCAAAATAAAGAAATATAGATTTGAACCAATAAACATGGTCGCTAATATCTATCTCATTTTACTTCAGATCTACCCTCAAGCGAGGCCTCAACTTCAAAGAATATACCTTATGAGTTGGCAGAGGAATTTCCTAGCATAGTGAAGGCAGCTGATGAATTTTTGGAGGAGATTCCCAGCACTTCTGTATCAGATCAGAATGTCACCGTTCGAAAACGACCGGGGAATTATTAGAATTGGGATTCCTTGGTGGTGTAAGAGGCACAATGAGGCACAGAAGCAAAATAAAAAAGATGCTCGTGAGGCAAAATGAATAAAAGAATCATAAAAAAAGGGTGCTCGTGAGACAAAGAGAAAACTGAAGATTCTTTCGCATAATTAATATAAGTAATATAAGGATTTCTTACATTTAATAATTAATGAAAAATTTCATTAATTAGATGAAGACAGTACATTAATATAAGGATTTATTACATTAAATTAATAAAAAAATGTCATTAATTAGATGAATACAGTACATTAGTATTAAGATTACTTACATTAAATTAATGAAAAATGTCATTAATTAGATTATTTTATACATTGAATTAGTAAAATCTGTTCATTGAAACAATGACTGCGTTCATAACAACAATGAACCTGCATTCCTCAAATTAATGTTATAGTTCCTTGTAACAATGAAATAATAATCATTAAACTAATTAGACTATTTACATGGCATCGATGAAAACTCATTCTTCAAATTCATGTATACTTTTCATCGATCTAATTAACTTAAGAATCATAGAGTAAATGAATTACTTTACATTGTACTGACGAACTCGTTCATCGGCTCAAAATTAAATACATATTTCATTAATTTAATTAAGTTTTTCATTGTATTTATGTTCACTTTTGGTTCAGTGTATCCACTTTATATGAAACGATTTTAGTTATTCCTCAAGGTGTAAATAATTTTATAAAAAAGTTATGTTCCCAAAAAATTATCGTAGATTATGCCATTATTAAAGGCTCCATTAACAACTACCAGTTAAAATTCCAAATTGTAGATTTTGGTAATTACCAGGCATCTGGCAACACTGTTGTTTGTTCTATCCACAATAAACTTAGTGTAGAAAGGAAAGGGATCAGATGTGGAAGGGATGTGATGACTGAGGACTGGAAGCGTACCATATCACATGTGGAAGGGATACGATGAGACGGAGAAGTACCCTCGTTACTTCGTAAACACAATAACGCAGAAAAATGTAACAGTGATACACAGTTTTTTTCTGTCGCATACATGGCTTGCTATTTTTATCCATTATGCACACACACAAAGCAGGGACTCAAAGTAAACTTTTTTCCAATACTGTATACAAAAGTTGAAACATATAGTTTAATATTTAGCCGTGCTACTTGGGCTCCAAAAGGGCCCTTTATATATATTTTTTTAATCTTAAATACCGTAGTGAAAATTCGTTGACTTGAACCCTTTTAAGTTCACAGAAAAAACTTACTGTTTTAGCAAAATTTTATGCCGGGCACGGCTCACATAATATACATTAGGATAAGCTGAAAATGGCCAAAAAAATTAATGTTTTTAAAAATAACACCATAGTGCAAAACACTGCCATTTATATTCCTTATTATGCTGTAAAAACTGAGCCCTCAGGATCAAATTTTAACCGAGCGTGCGGCTCAGGTCCAAAAAAGACTCAAATATTTGTTGCCATTTTTTTTACCATATTAAAAAAAACAGCTTTTAAATAGTTCTCTAAGTGTCTCATTAAAAAAGGGTGTTGATTATTTAATATTTAACCTCACCCCGCTAAGGTAGAAGTAAAAAAAAATAGTTACTTCAAATTTGTGCAGCATTTCCCTTGATTTGATATTAATAATAATTATTTTCATAATTATTTATCTAACAAAGAAACTACCGTATAATACCAAAACCAATCCAGAGCTTACCATGTAGAAGTTCGAGTTCCTAACACCCACCCACCTGTCACATCTTAAATTTTACTCTATGTCTTTCACTTCATAATATTGTCCCTTATTATCAAATTTGGGCAACATATTTCTTGCTGCTAACTTTGCTTTAATGTAACCATCTCTGGTTTTTTCTCTACACACTTTTAACTATGCCTCTATTACTGTTTTTACGTACCTACATTTCTACATATTGTGTGTCTATGACACGGAAAGTAATCTATAGTAATTTTCTATTTTTCTTTAATAACCTGTTGTAGGCAATCATCTAAAAATACCATGGTCAAAGATTATTCTGTTAAGGTGCACTTTTGCCTGTCAATTAAATTAATGTAATCTTCGGCAACAAATTGTATTTGGAGTACCCTAAAATATCGTACCTCTTTCCTGTTTTTGCTGCCTAGCTTTTATTATTCGACACTGGTAATTCTCTTACATAATCACGAGTATCAAAAAGCATTGCTAAAAGCTAATTTTCAGTATGTGCAGCGTAAGCATTACTTAAAATTACTCTTTCAAATATATCTTTCACATTAACTGGAAACTCTCTAGAGGCTTTAATTGAATCAAAAAGGTGAGTAGTGTAAGAATGGTTTGGTTATAAGTTGGTTATAGGCTGGAACCACATATTAAAACCAACCAAACACTTTGATGCTACTCACCTTTTTACCGCACTTAAAGCCTCTAGAGAGTTTCCGGTTAATGTGAAAAATATATTTGAAAGAGTAATTTTAAGTAAAGCTTACGTTGAACATCTGGAAAATTTGCTTTTAGCAAAGTTTTTTTGATGTGCATGATTATGTAAGAGAATTAACATTTCGTCGAATAATAAAAGCTAGGCAGCAAAAACAGGAAAGACCGATATTTTGGGGTACCCCAAATACAATTTGATGCAGAAGATTACGTTAATTTAATTGACCGGCAAAAGTGCACCTTAACAGAACCACCTATGACCATGGAATATTCAGATTGAAATTATTAAAGAAAAACAGACAATTACTATAGATCTTTCCGTGTCATACACACACAATATGTAGAAAGGTGTATAAAAACAGTAACAGAGGAATCGTTAAAAGTGTGTAGCGAAAGAACCAGAGATGGTTACATTAGGCAAAATTAGTGGCAAGTAAAATGTTAACCAAATTTGATAATAGAGACAGTATAACGAAGTTGAGGATATGGAGTAAAATTTAAATGGACAGGTAGTTGGATGGCATGAGCTCGAATTGCAGCTACCTCCACGTGGTGAGTTCTAGGTTGTATTGGTATTATACTGTAGTTTTTGTTAGAAATAAATGTTTATGAAAAGTTACCCCTAAAATATCAAATCAAGCGAAACGCTGCACAAACTTAAATTATTTATTTTTAATTGGGCCCTTTTTGAACCTGAGTGGCCCTGGCTTGGTTAAGATTTGATCCAATGGGCTCAATTTTTTACAGCATAATAAGGAATATAATAGAAGTATTTTTGCACTAAGGTAAGTTATTTTCCAAAAAAAATTTTTTTTGGCCATTTTCAGCCCACCCTACTGCCTACTCTTCTTCGTGGATAAAGGGGGAGGCTATGGCGGCCTATCAGAAAATATGTGATTCTAGAAGCTGGCGATGTTTAGTTAGAGCAATTTCTGGACTGGCGGAAAGGGAAATCCCCATCTCTGTCCTAAAGGTGAAAGAAGCGAAAGACCAGCTAAAATTGGATGGAAATATACTTTCAGTCTTTCCAATAGTGAGGAATAGAGGGAATGCAGTGGCGTAACTTGAAATTTAGGGCCCTTACGTAAAAATCTTTCATGGGCCTCCTTCTCAATTTTTTTAATAATATTAAACATATCAACTGAAATTACTGTTAAAATAATTAAATAGTTATTAAGTCGTTTAGCTTTAACTTTAATTTTTATTATTGAGCATAAATTTTATTAGTGGTGGCAAGAAAGCAACATTGGTACATGTACCTATATTTATTTTTCTTATATGTTATGATTGGCGACAAAGAGCCCGCTCACACATCACAGTGCGCATACGTGCAATAACAATTTCTACGAAATTTATTTAATTTTATTTAACAGTACCTACTTCTCGTAGCGTAACAACGAGATGCACAGTGGTCACAAAACCTTCTTTGCATGCGACAAGGGGGGTTGATTTGACTATCCCGGTTTTCATAATTTGTGCTTTATTCAGACAAATGAATACCCAAGGATCTTTAATCCGTCTCTAGTTTAAGTAAGTGCGCACGCTGGGTGTTGTTATGATCAGTCATAATCTGTTGTTCTTCATCGCTTTTAAAGTATCAATTCCAAAACAATTGTGTTCTATTAAAAAAATTTCTTTCGACCAGGGAAAATGTGAACATTCTGTATAAGTTTTTAATATACTACTTTGTAGTTCGATTGATATACAACAACCTTCGTGCAAGACTTTTTTCCATAACTAAGATAACAAAAGTTTTTATTTTGATATATCTTAAGCGTACACCCGGTACATGCTTTACTCTGTGCATTACATATTTCAAATGATTCCGAAACGTACAAACATTTGCATAATACCACAGATTCAACTTTAAATTTGTGATAATACCCTGTTATCTCACCTTTGTTCAGAACTTTAAAAATTTACTATAATTTTTTCACTCAAATTGCTCTTTGACACCACTGTGCGACGCTCTGTCGCCAATAATTTTATTTTATTTCATGAATTAAGACAAAGCACGCAGGTAATAAAAAATTCGATTATACTATACAGGCCCCGTATTATATCCTCAGGGGACCCAGGAAGTCAACATTATAAAAATTTCATAATAAAATACGTTTCAGGATCTGTATAATATTTAAGTCAAGTCTAGTTTTTTTACTGATGTCGATGAGCGCCCCCTATTATCAGGGGCCCCCACGAATTGCGTACCCTTTCTTATCGTTAATAACACACCTGAGGGAAGGGAGAATTGACTCTCTGGGCTCCTATTATTGAAATGTAGAGAACGTGCATGTTCATCAAGAAAACTGAACGCTCCTCAGATTAACAATATATCTGAGGAACACTGACATCACACTCCTTATTCAGCTTAGTGAGACTGCTATTTTATAATTACAATTCCTGTCTGTGAATATGATGTGTTTTTCCAGAGTAGCCAAATTTTCAATCAATAGCAAAGGTTGAAATCAGTGCCGTGTTCTCACGTGTCTTGTAAATAAATATCATTTCTCAATCCATGTTAGTGTTCAGTTAAAGTATAAAGGTTAAAGTGTAATAAGATTATCGATTTAAATTATGAGGGGCCAAAAAACTGTTTTAACAAAATAGATGAAGAAACATCCAGAATTAGCTGAAGCACCAACCTGAACATTAATATTTACCTTATGTTTTATGGTAATTCCTGATTATCCTGTGTCCAAGAAAAGATAATGCTTGTTTTCAAGAGAACTTCACCTACTTCTCATAAGAAAGTCACGTTCACGTTTTTCAAGAATAGCGACCCTACATAGAGGTTATCGTGTAGCTGTCAGATCATTCTCCGGGGTGGAAATATAATTGAAAGGCAGAGGAGTTCAGGACAGTTTTGCTATGACATCGTACCCACGGTCTTCCAGGCAGAGGTTTACGCCATTTTAGCGGTGGCACGTAAGAATGAACGATGCAGAATAGATGGTATACATTTGCATCGACAGCCAGGCTATTCTAAAAGTAGTGTGCTTCCCGAGGAGAACAGCTCTCGTTCAGGAGTGCGGGATGCCCTAGATGTCCTTATACCACACATAAACAAGTAAGACTAGTATAAGTCCGAGGACATACCGGGGTTTCAGGCAGATCAATTAGCTAGACCCACGTCTAACTCCACAATCGAGGAACCCTGCGACGGACCTGAACCTATATTGAGCATCACAAGAAGACAAGTCACGACTGCCCTCATTTAAGGGACCTACAGGGCCTGTAAAAAACTCGAGATTTTGTGACAAGGCTGAACAAGTAGAGATCGGCCTGGTTATTGAGTTGGAGTCGAAAGACTGCATCCTTTAAGCTGAGTTCTGACAGGCCACAGCAGACTTAGGATGCATGTCGCATTGATAGGTGTTGAGGAAGGCCTTACATGTCCAAGATGCGGTAGGTATGAAAAACGACTTACCGCTTTCTGGAGCAGTGTGAAGCACTCGGTCGCCTGAGACATAGCATCTTCAGTACTGAGGCGCTTCTAAAGGAGGAGATGAACTCTCTCACACTGACTGACATCCTGACCTTCAAATCGTTCGCCACCATTACCATTGTATAATTCCTTTTTCTGCCACACAGCTGGTAACAATTTTTAGCAGATCGGCATCAGATAAAGAAGATATCAAACTATCCTCGTGGAAAATAAAAAATAAAACAGATTTTATTTAATCACAGTAATGCAATCCAATGTATCCCTAAAGTAGCATTAAGCAAGATGACGCATTTAGGCACAACTGACATACACCCAATCCCCGAATATATTGGGATTAATTTCTGCTTCCCAATTCCTCGGCTAGAGATAGAACCTTGTGGCTGGAGTAAATAGTAAGTGTCGTTACCACTCGAGGGAGTCATTTGATATAATAAGTATTTGTTAGATTGACAATAAAACAACATTTGCAATTAACATAAGTAAATATTATTATTATGCAGCCATATATTCCTTACAAGTTTTTAAATTATTTGCCAAGTCTGTTGTTTCAATGTTTCAGTCATCTCCTGCATCTTCAATAGAAAGTCGAAAGTAAAAATACTAAAAAAATTAACATTACATTGATACTTAGACATAAATTATTGTTTCTCCGTCACCTCTATTTTTACAATCTATTATTACTTTTAGGTAACACCAAGAGATAATCCATACTTGGAACCCATTGTTAACGCTTTACAGTATATAAAGAATCCAATGGCTTGTATATCCATAGAACCGATAATTTTATCTTTATTAACACCGGCCTTCTCAAAAGACTATTTTACCTATTCAGGATCTCTTACTTTTCCACCATGCACGGAAGGTGTCACATGGATTGTTAAACCAGAGCCACTGGTAATTTCCTCAAGACAAGTTAGAAAATTCAGAAAGTTAAAAGGTTGCACGGGACTAATAACAAACAATTCTAGACCTGTTCAGAAGATGAATAACAGAGATGTTTTTTACTATGACTGCGATGAATGATTTTAATAGTAATGTTGTATCGTCCTTATTTTACATTTATATATATTTTATTTTTTATTTATATATATTTTATATACCTGATATTGGATATTGTACCGTCTTTATTTTATATTTATACCTATATATTTTATATACCTACTTCTATAATTTTTGTGTTATCTTTTTATGTATATAGGATGTCCAAAAATTTACGCATCACCTTGAAGGTAGGTTTTCTAGGGATTTAATACAGTGCTGGAGAATTGTTTAAAAAATTCTGCATTTCCCACTTAAGGAACTATAAGCAATTTAAAACCAGAAAAAGGCGACACTGTTTAATAAATACTCGACATACTTTATCATATGCAATATTTTATTATAATAAATGTTAAGAATTCTGCCCATTTGCACCTAGTTTGGTTCTTCTTACGAAGTTTTTCTTGTACACGCTGGAGGCATTTTCAAGAATCACGATAGCAGCCACATCTAAGCGCACTAGCTTACCATTATTTTTAATATTATGGATTTGAAATTTTGAGAACCTGATATGGGATAGAAAATATTTTTTTGACATATTCAGCATCTGTCTCATTTATCGGAAACGATCTCAACTTAGGTACCCATTTTAATCAACTTCTTGTTAATATTTTTAGGACTATTTCGTGCAAAATTCTCTTTTTAAAGTTTTATCATTCATAGGCATTTATTTTCAATACGACTTCACAATATGATTTAATTTTCACATTTGTGACGAATTGAATTTATTGTCGCCGAAGGCGGTATTAAAATCTAATTAATGAGCGAATGTTCTAATTTCTGTGATAATTTAATTTTAAACGAGGTTAGCAACACTATCTTCTGTGAATACCTGGTTGCATATCTCATTAAAACTGGATAGTCGCAATCGTTGAGGAATTTTGCATTTTTTTCTTAAGGATTAACTTTTTTCCTTTGAAAGAATGATGACAGACATTGGGTTCATATAAAGTTTTATTTGTATTTATAAACATCCGTGAAGTGATTTATTACATAAACCTAAAAGTTAACAATTTTCAATTGTGGTGCCGACTTCTTCAGTTTGGAGAAGATATTTGGTTCGAAGAATTCAAAATTTACCGTTTTCGGGATTTATTGTCATCGTTCTTTGGTTAGTTTTCCATTTGGCTATTTTCAATTATTTGGTATTATAATCCTTTTATGCTAGAGGTTTCATCTTCCGGATTTATTTTAACCTACTTATTACTTAGAAGAATTTCACTATTCGTAGAAAATACAACTACCCAAGTATTCTCTGTTATTATCTACAAGAGGAACATAATTGCATTCTAATTAATGTGTATAGGAATCAGATAATAGAAATATTTGCCCTTTCATCCAATCAGAAGCTTGGTATAAATTTTTCCTTGGGTGTTCCTTTTGTTTCAAATACGAGTCCTAGTGTTACAGTCCAAGGAACTGGTGTCTTGCGATATAGACTGTACCACAAATACCGATTCTGTGACTGTACACATCTACCAAACAACTTTAATTTATTATTGTTCTAACATTTTACTGTCATATATTTAAAAGAAAAAGAGGTAAATATAGTTGTACAATTACAAGTATTTACTTATATGATTATCTTTAATATGCATGTCGTAGATGTTCTGTATAACTGACATATTTAATTTCAATCATTTATTTAGTTAATGTCTATAAATTCACCCTATTAATATATGTGTATATAAACAAATAATATATGTGTCAAGTTTCATACTTGACATATTCAAAAAAAAGATAAATAACTTTGAAAAAGGAAACAGATTCTTTGTCTGAAACGTTAGGGAATTATATTATTATTTTTGTGTTTCATATTATCAAATAACTCTGAGTAATCTTTTGACGTAAAGTCACAAGCGCAGAGGTTTATTTTTCCAGTAACATACTGGGTAACTAACTATATTTTTTGATAACGAATATTTATTCATATGGTAGTGTCCCAAAAAGGAGAAAGAAAAATTTAGAGAATACCACAAATAACGTTCAGACAATATTTAAAACTATAGCAAATATTTTAATTAATCTATGAACCGTCCGTGATCACATTTGGGGAAAATTTATATTCTTATCCAAGATATTTTATTTTGGACTATTGTATACTTTGATTAAAATTTCTTGTATACACTGCTCACACAAATTTCTGATAATTTTACTCAATTTCCTTTTTGTAAATAATTTTTCTATTAAATTACATATTAGATATTATTTGCGGCTATTATTTGGTGTAGCATGAATGCTCCTTGATCTGTTGTGACGTACTTCGCTGCTCTACACAAGAGCAGAAGTGTCACTTTAACGCCCAACACTACGGCAGTGCTCACGGTACGGATATCTCAGGCGCCAGTTTCTGTTTAGAGTGCAGAAACACCACTTTACTCTATCGGCGGGACGATAGAGGCCGGGCAACTACAGTAAAGAAACGGATAAGCCAGGGGTCGAAAAAAGGTAACACTACAATTAATGAAACGACTCTTATTCAATATATTTACATTTTATTCTACACACTAATTATTATTTACACTTTATATACACCTTAGTAACTACAACTTATACTACAAACGGTCTTAACTACGGGCGAGCGGAGGCAGTAAGCGGGCGGACAAGCGGTGCGACACGGTAATACGGAGATTAAGCGGTGAAAAAGGTAACCAGCAATACTTACACGGCCATAAGCAGACGGCGGACGGATACCAGGAGGGGAAGCAAGCGCCAATACAAGCACACTATGACTATTTATGGCGGATATTTACTATCACTTGGCTGATGGATGGTTCCGGACTTATAATATGCCAACTTTAGTACCTCCAAGGCACCCTGCAGAATATGACGTGCTCAGGCGGCCTGGAGGACACGCGGTATAACGCGGTTACGGTTGGGGGGAAAGGAGTGGCAAGCCTAACAGTTGCAAATTTAAGACGACTACGGTAAGGTCAAACTCCAAGCTACCCTGCAGAATATGACTTGCTCAGGTAGCCCGGCGGACTCGCGGTTACGGACGATACCTCCCAAGTCACCCTGCAGAATTTTTACGTGCTCAGGTGGCGTGGCGGGCACGCGGTTACGAAAGTACCTCTAAGTCACCCTGCAGAATTTTTACATGCTCAGGTGGCCTAGAGGACACGCGGTAGCAAAAGATAGTACCTCCAAATCACCCTGTAGAATTTTTACGTGCTCAGGTGGCCTGGAGGGCACGCGTGGAAGGATATGAGGCGGATACGTCTTAGCGCTCGCGGTTCACAAACTCTAAATAAGGTCCGAAAAGTATTCACCAGCCAAGTAATACCGAGTATTTACCAAACCTTTATCAAACTTTGCTACCTACTTCCGTATCCTGGGCTGCTTCCTCTCTGGAGCGGTCGGTGTCGACACGTCTGGTCGGTACTGGCGGCAGCAAACGTACTGTCCTGGATGCTCTGAAAAATCCTCAAGCTACTAGACTCTGCCAAAAGCACAAGTAGGATGAGACGCGGTAGGCATGCGCGGAATATGGCAATACGTCACCCGAATTCAATTTTAAACAAACCTATACCTTTATACTCACAACAAGACTACTTACTATGCTGGTCGGCGTGGTTCTTCAGTCAGCAGCTAAACGGCAACTGACTTGTTTGAAAAGTCCTCAAGTTGCTAAACTCTGCCAAAAGCAGAAGTAGGAGGGCGCGGTAGTCATGCGCGAAATATTGCAATTACGTCACCTTTTACCGATTTAGAAAAATTCGCAATTAAATTTGTATACCTATGTACCTCTATACTCACAAAGATTACTTACTGGCTAGTCGGCGTGGTGCTTCGGTTGGCAGCTAGACGGGAACTAATTTGATTGTTTCCAGTCTCGGAGTCCTTTACGGTAGGGCGGGCACAGGGGTGCCGGGGGCAATATGCGCGCTTCGTGTTTCGCGAATCACGTACTGCCTGCAGCTCGGCATATTTGGAATGTTTATACAAACAGATCAATACTACCTATCTATAATTAACAATTAAACTATTATTAATGAGCAACTGACAATACCACTATTAAGGGAGCAGTACTACAATGTTTAAAATATCTTTCGGAACAGACAAATAGCACCTAGTTACATAATTTAATTCTATAAAATAATCACTTCGTTACAATGTGTACTTGCAATAATTGGTTATCCTAATATAATAAATTATGGTATTTCTGAAGTTTCGTGGGAATATTGTCCAACTTATCTTAATATACAGAGTCAGTTTAAAATTACGTGGTGCCCACACTTTTTTAATTAATGACATTCCTAAGTATAGCTGTGGCACTGACATGTATATTAGCTATCAATTCATTGCAGGGATAATTTTATAAAACCTAGATTTTATGTAACGAATGGCCAAATCCCGAACCTGGTATAAGAATAAATTTACCATACGATCCTGAGATTATAATTTGACAGAAATTCGTAACAAATTCATTATTACAAATTAATAAAAGTTGTAGAGTACAGTTGTTGCTCGTGGTCGGTTAAATGAAAATTATTTCGGCATTGGGCGAAATGGATTTCTTTGCTGTTCTCCCCGATCGCCACATTTAAATTCGTTGAATTTTTTTCTTTGGAGATACATCTTGTCTTTAGTGTATAAAACATTCGTGGAAAATGAAGTCTATTTAAGACAAAGAATTATAAATGGATGACAATTTAACAAGTCAAGGAGCTTTTAAAGTGTACGGCAGTCGATAAGAATAAAGCTGGAAGCTTGTATTATTACCGAAGGTGGAAATATCCTCATTTCCAACAGTTCCTATAGTCTTTGTGTTATTGTTTGTTGTTTAAAATATGTTATTGTTGCTCATTACAATGATTTTTTTGTTTGCATTATTTTTTTGGTAAGTATTATTAAAATTATTTTTAATGGAGAACTATTTATTTTATGATATGAATAAAACAAGCAATTGGTGCAATTTGCCCCCACCCCCTTGGCCGCCAAAAAAGAACCTTATTAAAGATGGTAATGACACAACTTTTCGAAAATTCAGGTAAATATCTTGTTTCGATACTATAAATCTTTTTGGTAATTTGTATATTAGAGTCCGATTTTTTTAGATTTCTTTTCTAACATGTCCATTTTTGCCTGCTGAACACGAATTTCGAATAAAATATTCTTTTCGAGATATGCGGGGCAAATTGCCAAAATGTCGCATTTTCTCACTGCCTGTTACAGTCACAATTTTATATCAATAGGAATACTTTGAATAGTTTTAAATACTCCAACACAATCATGTAAGTAATATGTGCCTGCTATATTTATGGAAAAATGCACCAAACTGTAATTTAATATTCCAAACTGTTTTGCAGGTTATCAGTTGCATTTGGCGATTTTTTTACCATCATGTTAGTAGCTTGGACAAAGAAGGAGTATTTTCGTTGTGGCAGGGACCGCTCTGGCGTTTACGCCGCCCCGGACAAAGAACAAATTGCCGCCCCTTTTAAAGTTATTTTTTTCTTAATAAAAGATGGTTTTCATTTGCTAGAAAAACGTATATTTAAAAAGAAACTAGTATTAAAACAGTATAAATTAAAATAAAATAGAGTTACAGTACCTATTGATACCTAGTTGTTATATTTTAAAAATGTTTACCTAGTTTTAAATATACAGGGTGCAATTTTACCGCTATTACGATTTAGATTTTTTTCTCACTTATACCTAAAACCTAAATAGAAAATAAAAGGTAGATACATAGAATCACAGTAATACATTGTTTGTTTGAGTTATAATCAGAAGAATATTTTTTTTCTCACTTTTAATTCTGAAAATTTTTTTATTACCTATTTATGATCAGCAATTTTATGTTCAATTGCTAAAATGGCCAAGCCGTTTAGTCAATTATGCTTAGTAGTTGAGAGTAAAAAGGTTTTGATTAATTTTAATTTGGAAAAACTTCTTTCTCCACTTGCTACTGATATTGGAATAGTCAGTAGTATTCTTAAGGCAATACTAAGATTTGGAGCAAAATTTAGCGTTGTTATTATTTTAAGAACATTACTTGGACTTTTTTTGCCCAAAAGTGCACGAACTGCAGAAATTTCCTCTACTAATTCTAGACCGTTAATATCAGCTGATTCACCATCAGGCAAAATATTTTCCAAATCTTTGCAAATCTTTATCAGTCTTTTTAGGCATATATTAGGCAAATCATATATTATATAGAGATTGAAAATGGTTACTATGGTGATTCAGTTGTTCAAATCGACTATCTAGTGCGTTTAAAGCTTGATCAATAGTATAGAAGAAAAATTCTATTTTGTATTTTTCTTTGGGATCTTCGATTGGTTCCTCCCTTACCTCATATGAAAAGTTGGCTTTTTTCTTCTTACGCGGTGTCGCGGCGTTGTTGATTTAAAATTGGCTTTAATGTTAATTTCATCAGACAATTCTCTTGCGTCAACAACAGTTCTTTAGAAGATCAAGTGCTTTTTTTCAAATCAAAACTATTTGTTTGCATAAGTTTGTTTATGAGATTAATACAGTTTAAAATTTTATATCATATAATTATTGAACATAAAAATTTAAATTATTTTATGCAACTTGGCAAACCCGAAGCTTTGTCTCTTATTGATATATCGATGTCTTGGTTTTCATAAATGCTTAGCAAAGCGTCGCATATTTCACCAAATTGAAATCTTAAGGCGTTAAAGCTTCTATCCTGCTATCCCATCAAGTGTCACTCAAAGGTTTTAATGTTAATCCTTGGACATGTTTTAAAAATATTGCCCATCGAAAAGTAGAAGAAGAAAAAATAAATATATTTTTTGGACCACATTTAAAAAAATTGGCTGCTTCCAAGGATGCTTTTGCTATATCATTTACAACTAGATTGACTGAGTGGCTACTACACGGAAAGTACAATGCTCGTGGATTTAAATTCCTAATTCTAGATTGCACTCCTGCATTGTTGCCCCTTATGTTAGTCCCGTTATCATATCCCTGCCCTCTTATATTTTGCACATCAAGTCCAATTTCATGAAGCTCTTCAATTATAATTTCATATAGTTGTCTTCCCGTAGATCTTTCCACAGGTAAGAAACCTAAAAAAGCTTTCGTAGATTTTTATTTTGACATCGTTTGAATCAGAATCAGACTTATTAATGGAAACATATCTAATTATCAGGGTCATTTGTTCCACCTTACTAACGTCAGGAGTCCAATCTAATATAATGGAATAGTATTTCGCTTTTTTTATTTCAGCAATAATATGTGATTTTACGCTTTCGTGAAGCAAGACTATTATCTCGTTTTGAATGTTTTTTCCAAGTTAGTAAGCTTTGGTTTCCTCTTTTTTAAGCACTCTACGTATGTGTTCCTCCATGATGGGTTCGAATTCAGAATAGCAATTCAACTATTTTTAAAAAAGTTGCCGTTATTATGCTCACACAGCTTTTCGCTTGTACCTTGAAAATCTAAACAACTTTTACCGAGCATTTTAGTAATTGCTACAATCCTTAGAAGCACCTCGTACCTGTGATTCGTTTCAGCGTTAATAACTCTCTGGGCAGCTGTATCTGTAGTTGTACAACACTTTAACCTTTGATTGAGTTCTATTTATTTAATATAATAGACCAACTTATAAATAATTCAGATATAAGCGCTGAAAAGAAAAAGAGTTAAATATCATTATTAAAGATGATATTTTACACAAGTTGTTGGCTGTTAAGGTAGAAATTATTTCTTCAATAAAAAACAGAAAAACTTATTTCCTATTTTTATTACTAGAGGACTTCCAGCCAAGTATATGAACAATTTGTCCTACGTTTCGTCCGAGTTTTCGGACTTTTTTCAAGGTTAAAAGCTGATATAAATTGCCTATTTTAATTTCACTGTATGGGTGGGTTTTATTTTGTTTTTCATAATTTTTTTTATTTGATGGGTATGTGATGTACGTGTAGTTCGACGAGTTAGGCAGAGAATGTTCATATACTTGGCTGGAAGTCCTCTAGTAATAAAAATAGAAAATAAGTTTTTCTGTTTTTTATTGAAGAAATAATCATTATTAAAAATTGCACTAACCAAAATTATTTTAAATTCAACGGAGAAATTTATAAGTTGTTAGACGGATTACCGATGGGTTCACCAATCTCTTCTTTATTAGCCGAAATTTTCATGTCAGATTTTGAAAATAAATTATTCAACACCAAAAACATTTTAATAGAAAATGTGTTCTTTTGGATACGCTATGTAGATGATGTATTTTGTATTTGGAAAGGTACGGAAAGACAGTTAAAACAATTTCTAAATTTACTTTAACTCCTTTAATGAAAAAATTCAGTTCACGTTAGAAAAAGAAAATGAAAACGGTTTAAACCTACCTGTACAGATACAGTAATACACAATAGTTTTAACCAGTCTTTCCAAATAAAAATGTCATCGTTTCATAGTTTTGTTCACCGTCTGCTAACATTTCTTTTAAGTCCAAACAATTTTGAAAAAGAAGTCAACACAATGAAACAAATAGCAAGGAATAATGGATGCAAAGAAAGTATCATAGATAATTTAATAAAAACAAAACAAAAGAAAAATATGTATAAGGAGTTTTATGCTGGTTCTGTACAAGACGCCAATATCATCCATAAATGTATTAATTATAGACCTGGAATTAGTGATAAAGTCAGCAATAAATTAAGTAAATTAGGTTGCAAAACAATATCTGTAAATAAAAATAACCTAGGAAAAATGTTAATAAACAATAAGGATAAAACAGAAAAACTACAAAAGACAGGAGTGTATGAACTAAAGTGTAGTGACTGCGACACTATATACATTGGCCAGACTGGACGTAACATAAAAAAGCGACTTGAAGAGCATGAAAAGTCTATTGTAAACAACGTATATAGCACCGGCATGTCAACACACTGTATAGAAAACAATCACTTTATAAATATGGATAATGTAGAATTACTTCATTCCGAAAAGAAAAGCAAAAAATTAGACTTACTAGAAATAGTAGAAATTAAGAAAGCTTCCAAAAATAAAAAAACGATTACAAATGATCAACAAATATTCGCAGGTCACCACATTTTAGATAAAGTAATTTAACTTTTCTAAAAAATTCCAAATCTTTCAAACCATTTTTATTAGTATAAGTTGCCAGATGTAACATTCAATATATAAGCAAGGAACACAAATTATAATTTAGTACCTCTCATCTATACTCTTGAAAAGGGCCTAAAAAGCCGAAACACGTGTAGAGTAAAAATACAATTTTGAAACATTTAAAAGTAAATTTTCTTTGTTTATTTAAAATACTTAACTTTAGTCTAATAAGTTGTGTAATTTATTATTATGGCATGTTTGTGGCATATAGATGTGAAACCATCTGTATGTGCCGCCCAATATCCATTTGGCATGATGACGGTCTCGGATGCTAGGGCCAGGCAGGACTATTGCCTTTTTACCCTAGTCATCGCTGTAGACCTGGACCGGCCTCGTGCAGGGCGGGTTAACTTACTTTACGAACGGCCCCACTCACAAATGTGAGCGGTGCCGAAGATTTCGGTCAACCTCCCTGGGTCCTGGCTGATGAACCCTGCTGGCTAGGGCCTCTTCTGGCGCTCTTCTGTCTTCGTCTTCTTTCTTCGCCAGCTTGTCACCCCCGGGGGTAGTCATCTGTCTGTCAGGGACTGTGTGGATATTCTGTGACTTGGGATTGACTGCCAGTACACAAAGTGGCAATTGACACATTGTCATCTGGATCATCGGACAAGGTGAGGATGAACTGTGTAGCTCTAGGAGGTGAAGGCCTAAGTGCTTTCTTAGCACTTTCGTCCTTCACGGAGCCAGGGGACAACGGGCACTGGTCGGTTTACTGACCGGCGCCCGCAAGGTTTGTGGGAGGGTGGTTGGTCGTGTCATGTCTTTTCAGTGGGTTTGGTCCATCTGTAAGGAAAGGATTAGTTATACTTACCCGTTATCCAGTAACTGTACCTTCGGCCTCTTGTGCCTCGGTGCGTCGGCCGGATCATAGGAGGTGGCCTCCCTGATCAGCGGGTTCCTGTGCTCCTCAGCTAAGGTGTACAGTTTCTTCGCTCTATCCCGGATGATTTCGGTGACTGGTGTGTACTCCAGGTCCCTGAAGATGTCAGCGTTTCTAACGTACCATGGTGCGCCCACCGCTGTCCTGATGGCCACGTTTTCCACGGCTTGGATCTTCTTCAGATAGGTCTTCGCTTGGTATCCCCATGCTACGGAGGCGTAGGTCAGCTGTGGTCTGATGAGTGCTTTGACTAGCAGAAGCTTGTTCCTCAGACTGAGCCTGCTCTGGTTCCCTACCATCGGGTAGATGAGAGCTCTCGTCCGTTTGGCCTTTACCACGATGGCTTCGGTGTTCTGTCTCCATGTCAGGCCTTTATCCATGATTACGCCAAGGTACTTGACGGAATCGTGCCATTGGATGTCCTCGCCGAACATGGAGACGTGTCCTGTGGGGGTTTCCTTGCGTCCTTTCCTGAAGAGAATCGTCTGGCTTTTCTCCGCGTTGACTGCGACTTTCCACTTGATACACCATTCTTCCAGAAGAGAGGCTGCCTCTTGGAGTCTTCTGGTGGCTGTTCTCGCACTCCAGGATCTGGCCGTGACGGCCGTGTCGTCCGCGTAGAGTGCCATTGCGGTGCCTTCGGCCCTTGGGAGATCAGAGGTGAAGACAGCGAACAGATGGGGTGACAGCACAGAGCCTTGGGGGACTCCGGCTTCCATCGGTCGATACGTGGACACACAGTCCCTGATCTTCACTCGCATCTGTCTCCCGTGCAGGTATGATCTAACTAGTTTGACGAGTGCAATGGGATAACCCATACTCATCATTTTAGCTAGTAGACCATCGTGCCAGACCCTGTCGAAAGCCTTCGCAACGTCCAGGAGTAGTGCCGCCGTGACCTGTCTTTGGTTGAAACCTTTGGTGACTTCTTCGGTGATCCTGAGCACTTGGAGTTCCGTACTATGTCCTGTCCTGTACGCGAACTGTTCATCCGGGATGATTTGGAGCTCTTCGGTTTCCTCTTCTATTCTTCTCAAGATGACGCGCTCGGCTACCTTGCTCACAGCTGAGAGTAGGCTGATGGGCCTGTAAGAGGAGGGAAAGAGTAGTTCCTTACCTGGCTTCGGGATGACTATGACGTCGGCCTTCTTCCACCTGTCCGGAAAGTATCTGAGCCTCAAGATCCCGTTGATGATATTCACCAGGGCTGCCACCCCTTTGCTGGGTAGCTTCTTGAGGGCGATGTTTCCGATCTTGTCACATCCAGGAGCTTTCCTCGGCTTTAAGCTCCTTAGAATCTCCTTGACCTCCTCTGGAGTGGTCGGACGGATGTGATCATCGTCTGGCAGGCGGAGCATCCGACGCACTCTGCGTTCCACGTCATCAACCCAGTCCTCGTCCTCATCATCGAGTTGGTTTTCCCTACACTGCAGTTCCAAGCTGTCCGCGAATGCTTCAGCTTTTTCCTGGCAAGTGTAGACAATCCCATTCTCTCCGTGGATTGGGGACATTGGTTTCGGCCTGTTCCGCAGAGCACGCTGGGTGTTCCAGATGCTCCTGTCCTGTGGGTCCAGTGATTCCAGGTGACGCTGCCATCCTTCTTGACGGTGTTCCTGGAGGGCAGCTTTGACTCTCCTGTTCAGCGTGTTATACGCGTGCCTGTCCTCAGGGAGTCTAGTCCTTTGGGCCCTTTTCTTCGTCCTTCGTCTGTCCCGAATCAGCTGCCTGAGGTCCTCCGTGAGGTTTGCCATCGGCGTTGGTGCCCTTCTGGTCTCTGTCTCTGTAGTGCTTTCCTCCATCGCTTCCTGGATCTGGTTTTCCAGGGAGGTGATGGCCCTCTCCACATCTTCCTCGGATTCAATCCTGGGAATATGTGCAATGTTCCTTTGCAGTGCTGCACGGAACAATTCCCAGTCTGTCCTCCTTTCGATGAAGGTCCCAGTGTCCACATCATCCTTCTCTCCTAGGTCCAAGAAGATCGGATTATGCTCGGTGGAACCTTCCGTCCTGGTAGAGATTTCCGCATTGAGGGTCATCTCCTTCATTATAGCGATGTCCAGCACATCCGGTCGGTGGATCCCATTGTCGTGCGTCGGCTCGTCCGGTCCTAGTGCCTGCATGTTGCCAGCGTGTCGTCCCAGGAATCTCAGCAGATCTCGTCCTAGAGTGTTGGTGACTCTGCTGTTCCATTCCTGTGACTTGGCGTTCAGGTCCCCTATGGCAAGCACCTGAGTCTGGTCCTGGAATATTGCATCCAGGTCCGTGTCCAGGATCCGGCATCGGGGCGGCTGATAACAGGATACCACTTGAATGTCGCCATTTCGTGCCGTTGACACTACTACGGCGGTGGCTTCCAGGTTTTCCATGTCCGGCAGCACGATTGGATGGTGGTCGATCGACTTCTTTACCAGCAGGGCTACTCCTCTCATGGGCCTTGGTCCAGCGTAGTCCTTCCTGTAGACATGGTAGCCAGGGAAGTTGGCTGGCTTCAGCGGCGTCATCTTCGTTTCCTGTAGTGCCAACACGTCTATGTCGTACCGGGCTAGGAGTTCCTCCACTTCAAGTTTTCTTCCTTGTAGCCCGTTAACGTTCCATGAGGCGATCTGCAGGAAGTTCGGCTTCACCTGAAAAGACATTACAGATTAGTAAAGCCTGGCATCTGTGCAAAAAATGCGCTCATTGCTGAGCACATTTGCTGCATCTGTTTGAGCACCGCGGTGAGGTTTTGGGCCTCCACGGGTGCTCGTTGTTGCCTGGCAGGGCCGGCGCTCGGCCCTGCGTTACCTTGAGCTACCCTTGCGTAGCTCAGCCCGCTGGTGGCGGGTCTTTTGGCCTCCCTCGGTGGCTGTTGGGTCCTTGGAGCCTGCTTCTGGGGGCCCGCGGGCTTCTTGGGATATTTGGGACATCCTTTATAGCTGGCCGGGTGCGCTCCCTGGCAGTTTGCGCATCTCGCTGGGACGTCCTGCTTCTTTTTGCAGTCCGCTGTCCGATGGGCCTCGCCGCACTTCACGCACTTGGCCTGTGCGGTGCACCTACCCTGTGCGTGGCCGAAGCGCTGGCATCGGTGGCACTGGGTGACGCTCTGTTGCGCCCTTTGTCTCTCTGTGCGGACTACCAGGTAGCAGCACCTCGTTACCTCCAGGATCTTCTCCTGGTCCAGTGGCACTTGGACCAGTACCAGTGGGATCTCCATCTTGGTCCTCCTCGACGTCATCCGCTGAACAGAGATCGGCGAGAAGCCCTTGTCTTCCAGGTCTTTCTTGATCTCTTCGCAGCTTACGCCACTAGGGATGCCGCGTATCACTACCCTCAGGAGCCTCTCTTCAGGGAGCGCGTAGGTGTGGTACTCCCTTTTCTCCTGTGTGAAGATTTTTGTCATCTTCCTATAATCTTCACTCGTTGATGGGTCGATGGAGATGCCTTCACCAATGACGCGGGCCTTCTTGAAGTTGACGTTTGCCTCGCGCAAACGTCTGCTTACCACCGTCCACGTTTCCTTTTTCCTAAGGACGACTGGCGGTATCTTGGGCGTCTTGGCTGGTTCCATTGGGGCCGGTCCTGGATTCCGGTCCTCCTGCCGGCTCGTACTCTCTTCTGGGGCCTCGGTGCCTTCAGGAGTCCGGGCCTCCTGGGTCCTGGCCTGTTTGGGCTCCTCTTCTTCACTGTCGGAGTTTGCCTTCCTCCTTTTCTTATTAACGGACTTCGTGGATCCGACTTGGGCCCCCTGGATGGCTTTCAGGAGCTCCTCGTGCTGCCTGTCCATCCTTGATTGCATTTGAGCCATCCTTAGGCTCATTTCTTCTATTTGGGCCCTCAGTGCCTTGTTTTCAGCCCTTAGACGCAGCTTTTCCTGGTCCACAATCTCCACATCCATGTTGCATGGGGTGGAAGCCCTGGAACTACCACTCTGCGAGTCCTCGTCCACTTCTCTATGGTTTCCCATACCCTCCTCCTGGGTATGCGTAGCCTTATCTGAAAAAGAAAGCTGAAAAATAGAAGTTATGGTTAGTACACACAGAATATAACAAAAATATGTGTCTCCAGGAGGGAGACTTTTTTATCTTTTTATATTAGCGTCTTGAAAAAGACGACTAATATTTCTCTTCTTCTGAATTCTTTTCGCAAAAAGTATATTAGAGCCTTGAAAAAGGCAACTAATATTTCAAGCTCGACCGCGCCAACCGTTGCTTAACTTTAGTTAGCTCCGACTGCGCCGACCGTTGCTTAACTTCGGATATCACTTCGGGTAGATCACAGTGGCACTATACTTCCGTATACACGTCTGCACTCGTTCACTGCTTGCACTCGAATCGAGTATGTGCCGTTTTGGAGCTGTCTAGCACTTAAGTGATTATATTGTGCAATAACTAGGTATACTTATATAAGCTATAACGAAAAAAAAGATAAAAAAAAATCTCTATTAACTAAAATAAAAAAATATACTTATTAACTAAAAATCAAGAATATAAAAAACGGATTATTAAGAAGTTAACAGAACGCGAACTATAACCCCAAATCTGCACGTCGCGACGTAGTTATAGTTCGCGTTTTGTTAACATAACTACGAAATACGATATACTTAAAGCAAGTTTTCTGCTGGTATTACATTATAAAAATCTCGATGAAAACTACTCACACACACACTAAGGGAAGTGGACCAATTAAAATGTTTTGCTAAGATGATCTGCATTATCATAAGTAATTTTTTTCGTAAGACTACATTACCATCATCTAAGCATAACAAAAACTGTTTTGCTAATGAGCTTTTGCAATCTTAAATCTTTGACTAATTATCCCAATAACAGCACTTAAACTAACTCAAATATTTTCTTTTGTTTTTTTTTTATTAAGGATAAGTGTTTTCTTATGGTAAGTAAGTGCCTTTAGTTGAGACTGCCTTTTTAGTGGTTAAAAAGCACATACCTACGGTTGGTAAGCTATCTGTTAACCATAAATCTGCGCTTGCTAATTCGAGATTTTATTTGTAAACGACGCATGCGTAGACGGTATGACGCCATTAAGAATAATAGAGTTGATCTTTATTGTTAGGAGGTAGGATTTGTTCTCTATATAACGTTTACTGCAAATCGTAACTACATAATGCATTTATACAATAAAGTCTTATTCGGATACCTACTCGCAATTCTGTTATTTTTCCATAGTGAAAGGTTTTTTGTAAAAATGTCTTACAAGTCGAGATTATAAGATTGGCGCATTAAAGACTACATACAGGCTGTCCCAACCAAGGAGATAAAAATTTTTTGAAAAATTGGTGAAACACGTCGACCTTGTTTCCAAGGGGGACATATTTTAATGTAATACTTGTATACCTATCATCATCCCTCTACCCTACATGGCCACCCCCTCAAATAATTCAAATGGCAAGGGGGGTCGAGTGATACATCTTTTGAAAGATCTTTCAATTCCCTACATAACTGTGTATTTTTTTTAACTTTTATCGATTCGTTCTTAAGGAAAATAATTCTATTTTTGATGATTACACATAATACAAATCGTTTAAAAAATCTAAAATACACGGCACTGGGTATTGGAATTTATAAAAAAAACTAAATTTTTTAGTGCTCTCAAATCAACACGAGTTTTTTCGACAAAAAAACACTTTCCTTGTCCGTTTAGTTTTAGAATAATAAAAAATTCATAAGTATTTGATAGTCCTTGAGCATTAATTTGTTCACAACCAATTTTAAATCGAGATACATTTTACCAGAGTGAGTTCTCAAAATGGTTTATACCCTTCAAGAGAGAATAGAAATTGTCAGCATTTATTTTAAAAACGATAATTGTGCTAGAGCTACGGAGCGCATATTCAATAGAAATCACCCTAATAGAAGGGTTTCTTCTCAGTATGTTTTACAATTATTGACAAAATTTATGGAAACAGGTTCTGTAGGAAACAAAAAGACTGAACCTCAGCGACCGATTAGGAATAAGGCAGTCGAAGTGGCAGTTATGGGTCATTTGCAGATGGATAATACTCAATCGATCAGGAAAATAGCTGAGGCTTCCGGTGTATCACGAAGCAATGTTCATCGAATTATAAAGACCCACAAATTTCATCCATATAAATTTAAATTGGTACACGAATTAAACGAAAATGATCCCGATCGTCGGCTTGAATTCTGTGAGATTTTAAGTGAACAATTAAACGGTAATGCCAATCTACTGTACAATACGTGTTTTTCTGATGAATCGACATTTCAGTTAAATGGGGAGGTAAATAGGCACAATTGTAGGTATTGGATTGAAACCAATCCACAATTGTTTATGGAAACTCATACCCAATGGCCTCAGAAGTTAAATGTTTGGACTGGCATTTTAGGGAATCACATTGTCGGGCCGTTTTTTATTCCTGACAATTTAAATGGCGAAAGGTACCTCGATCTGTTAGAAAATAATATCGACCCAATGATTACCCAAATCCTCGAAGAAGACGATAATCTTTTAGAGGGCGAACTGTTTTTTCAACAGGATGGGGCACCCCCACATTTTGCTATAGCAGTCCGTCAATTTTTGGATAATCGGTTTCCTGAGCGATGGATTGGAAGAAGAGGTCCTGTGGAGTGGCCCGCTAGGTCACCAGATTTAACTCCCTTGGGTTTCTTTCTATGGGGACATTTGAAATCGAAGGTATTTGCAACAAAACCCGCATCTCTGGAAGAGTTACGTGAAAGATTGTTCGAGAATGCCGTTTATTGACTCCAGATGTGTTCAGAAATGTTTGTATAGAATTTCAAGACAGATTATACTACTGTATGGAAGTCGGTGGGGGTCATTTTGAACAATACATACGATAATTTAAACTGCTTCTTTTATTTTTATTTCCCGAACCTAAAATTATGAAACAATTATTTCTCAAGAACGAATCGATAAAAGTTTTAAAAAATACACAGTTATGTAGAGAATTGAATGACCTTTCAAAAGATGTATCACTCGACCCCCTTTGCCATTTAAATTTTTTGAGGGGGTGGCCGTGTAGGGTGGAGGGATGATGATAGGTATACATGTATTACATTAAAATATGTCCCCCTTGGAGACGAGGTCGACGTGTTTCACCCATTTTTCAAAAAATTTTTATCTAAAGTTATTCACTGTGCCCACTTTTGGTTGGGACACCCTGTATGTCCAAGTATTCGAATTCGATGACTATTTTAATTACATTTTAATACGATATTTGTCATTTTGTGTACCTAACACTACTTCTATATACTTAACGCATAATAAATCAATGATTTTAAAATATGTATCTATTATTCATTAGTCTTTTAGTTTCCTTAAATGAATCATTTGGTTTCGTTTTCACCAGATATCCAATTAAATTTATAAATCGCTGTTCAAATTTTTCTGTTAGTAATATCGAAGAACGGAAACATTCGGTTCATTCTAAATACTATGTAGGTAGATTTAAGATATAAAACTACAGGTAATACTGATGCGTATTTTTATAAACTCGAAGATACGATTATTTAGTTTCCTATAATATTATTAACCGACAATTTTCACATCGATTTAAACCTTTCCTGGCGACGCGGGTGTGCTAACGCCGCCATATACTTCATTAAAATTTCTTTGGGTCAAGATAAAACATTGTTAGGGAACGTATCTTAATATTAAATATTAAGTGATACATGTTGAGTTTCACTTCTTTTTTTAAAAAATATATTAAACGAAAATATCGAATTTAGAAATTTCCTGTTTCAGTTCCTTTGGCCGTGAAGCCATCGTAGTCCTGGAGTGGGTTAGAACCTTGTTGTTTCAAACTGAAAATATTTTAAATAATAAATAAATGTGTAACTATGACAAAATGAAGATTTTATTATAATAATGTTGTCTACATTTAACAGTACAAATATAAGTAAGTATTTTGTGGTATAATTTTTCCGTAGAGGCCATCGTTTTTGAAATAATAGATCAAAAAAAGTCGTTTTTTTCGGTTTTTGAAAATATGATAATTTACTCCAGGATATTTTAGTTACTGTGTAGAAATAAACGAGTTAGTCAAATAGATGTAGCCTAACATACTGGTATTTAATACCAAATATAAATAACAATTTCAGAAAAAAAAAGACAAATATTTTTCGACATTGAAAACAAAAATCCCAATGAAAAATTTATACTCATACTATAATATATAAAATAACTAACTAGTTGTTAAAGTTATTAATAAAACATAATCACCCTGTATATACATGGTGACTTTCTTTTAAGGGCATGTTAGTAAAGTTCATTTGCAACTAATTTAACCATTATATCCATTACGCAAAACCCAATAGTTTTTGAGATATTTCAATGTAGATAGTTTTTACAACAAGTGAAGGTTTTAACTCATGTATTTTTATCTTATCAAAGGATTTACCATAATTTTTGTACATAATTGTACTGTGTAAACTAATAATTAAAATATCTCAAAAAACTATCGAGTTTTGCATAATGAATATTATGGTTAAATCAATTGCAAATATAAGCTCGCTATTAACACGCCTTCAAAGGAATACATCGACCTACCAAGCACCCTCATATATGTGCTGGCAAAATACTCTACGACTTGCAAAAATTGTTTCTATGGTAGCAATTTTTTTTCTAATGGCAGGAACAAAATTCTGCTTGGTCCAGTATATATTTATACAATGTTTACAATGTGAGATTACCAGGACAAAAATGAGTAATTGCTGTCAATACTAGGTATTTATTATTTACACAGTGTATGCTCTATAGTGGTTACAAAGTCATCCATTAGCGGCAGGAAAAGCTTTTTTCTCGATGCAAGGTAGTAATGCTCTAAAAAATTCAAGCTCTTTAACTGTAACAAAAAACCTATTAAGGTTAAAATAGGGCTTTGACTCCTGACAGCAAAGTTATCAATAAATAAATATTTAGAAAAACTTTCTTTAACGGTAAATAAGTGCGTCTTAGCAAAATCGTTTATGTTGCGATTACAAAGCAGTCTATTTGGAGCCTATTTAATGCAGATATTCTTTTGGGGCGTCAATTTTTATTTATGGTTAGAAGAAATTTCTTTCAGTGCATGGAATAATCACAAATGTTCGCAAACCTTTTCTTTTTTCGCGAACGTTTATTCAATAGAGAGAGAGAGACATGCACACAAAATATTTGCAAGCATTCGCGAACGTTTGTTCGAAGTGTTTTTTTTTTGGTGGATTGGCGCCTTTATTTTAAATTATATTTTGGTGCAGTTTTCAACGAATATAGCAGGCAAAAATATTATTAATGTGAATGTGTTAAAGTAATTAAAAATATTCAAAGAATCCATAAATGGTTATTAATAAACTAAAAAAATTGTGAATTTATACTGAAATATGCAGTGAGAAAATGTGATGTTTTGCAATTTCATTTCAGACCCAATCTCGAAAAGTGTAACCGACCGGGAATTTTTGGTTCGAAACTTGTGTTCAGCAGGCAAAAATGAGTATACACGTAATTATGTTAGGAAAAGAAAAATTAAAAAATCTGACATTCTCTAATATAATATTGCTATACTTTTAATACTGCTTCAATTCTTACATATTACCAAAAAAAGAAAAGCACAAAATGCCTGTATTTTTTTTATTACACATCATTTCTGACATTTCTTGTTGGGTACCTATTTTTCAATAATTGTGTCATTTGTGTCCCTCCACTTAGGGATCGAGCTCATGAATCCGCCCTTGGAATAAAATACGAGAAATTTTTATTAAAAATATAATTATGAATTAAAATTAAAAATATATTTTTTTATAGATCATTTATGTAAACGCCCAGAAGCTTTACTTAGATCATATGTGGAAAGACACAAACAGCGGCCAAGAAAAGAAAAATTATTTAATTTCAATTTATTTTACAGTTCTCTTTAACGCCAATAAAGAGACGCCACTAATATAGAAAGCAGTTAACTGTTATTTCGTGCACTTTGTTAAGTGTAAATAGCAAGAAGTAAGAGAACTAATGTTTAGGTGGCAGCACATAACCGATTGCTCAGATATTAGCGCAGGATTAAACTTTCGCTGAATTAAACCAAGTAAATGCCTAAAATAACTAATTAGTAACTATTTTCATTTATTTTACATTATAAAATAAATGCTACTATCAGTTAGTGATGGGCTAAATGGTGATTTTTCAATCACAAGTAGGTTTCTGTTCTGTTCTGTGCCGTTGTGGTTCACGACTTGAGAACTTCCTTCATAGATTTATAGTTAGTTACGTTTGTACACACATTTTAATTAAAATTATATCAAATATAAATAACCAATAATTAAAGCAGACCGATTGCTTTTACAATTTCAGAAACACTTTACATCCAGTTATTAAATGTGGATAATTAATATCTTTGTTTAATAGTTGTGTTAAAAATTCGTATATGTTAATTCTATGCAATATGCTACAATTAACGTACTTAGTTTACGTCAAGAAGACGCGTGGTTGATGTTGATTATCGTTAGTGTTGTGTCAAAATAATTTTAAATTATTTAAATCTATATGATTAAATCAATATAAAACATACGTTTTATATTAATACAATGCAGTCTCACAGTGGCGTTCCCATTCTTCAGTGGAGCCCTGACAAAAAGCATAGCGATAGGGAGAGGTACGTTTTTACGAATATAACCTACAAATTACGTACATATGTTTAATATTACTCCTGTTAATTCGTAGATGGATATGTATTTACCCAGCTTACATAAATAATAAGAAAAAGTTTAGCGCAGGGCAGAAAAATAACTAAAGAAAAGTGCGTTGAAAATCCTACACATCAAGAAATTAGGGATGTTTTAGTAGCAGCAGGATTTAAAGTCGGTGTCGAAAATAAACTTTACAGCAGAGAAAGGAGTAAAGAGTTTCTTTACCGTGGACGTATAAGAGTGCAATTTAGAAACGATGATGGGAGTTTGTACAATTCAGATTTTCCTACAAGAGATAGTATTATGCACCATCTTGGTGAAATGATACCAAAACTAAAATCTCGTCAAAATAAAGGAGCAGGTGAACAGCCTCAACAGAATATTGGTAGTAATAAGGGTAAGGGTAAAGGTAAAGGAAGAAGATAGAGTGCAAAGTTAGGTATCTGTTTTATGTTACTTACTAAAGATTTATTATAATTTTTTTTATTAAAAGAATATTATGTTATGATTTCATATTAATAAATATTATTGAAAAGTGTGGCGGTTCATAAATAAAATTCCATCAAATATAAATGTTTATTACTTATACCTGCAGTAACAATATAGTTTACTAATTATTCATATAAATTCAGTTTGATAAAACATTGTTTTATCAAAATGAATATAAGTTCAACGTCATCACAAATAACTACCTATTTTTCATTTTCATCACTATTGAGAAAATAATGCAGTCTTCCTTAGAATCTTCCTGAATTTCCAAATCGAGATTTTAATAAAAATTTATTGCATTAAATTGTGAGCACTGGCATGATTTAAAGTACCATTCAGTTTCAGTGCATAATCTCTTATAAAAAGGGTAGTTAATATACTACACATCACACAAATACTATAGGATAGTAGATTTATATAATGTAGCCAACCTTTTTCAGCTTAAAGTTTCTATTTTACTTTAATTTTTTTCTACCATGCCCTAAGTAGGTACTGGTGTCATATCAGGAACTGATACTAGTGATAAAAGATATATAAAACAGCTGTAAGTTTGAAGAGCTTTTTTGTTATGTTTTACATTATGATAAATAAGCACAATGTAAGTTATTAATTATTGTCGATATTTATAAAATTAAGGAACCAACTGTTATAACTTTAAACTTTTGATTTTATCAGTAATTTGACCAGTGATTTATTTAAATTTACTGATTAGTGATCACACTTATATTTATATAAAGTGTTTTAAAAAAATTGGTTACTTAATATCTTACTAATATGAGTGAATATAACTTTCTATCAACAATAAATAAAGACACAAGAGTAATCGGACAACTTAAATCATGTATAGATCACATTTTCTTAAAAGCTCAGTTGCACTACTTAGCAACTGTGTACCTCTTGTATTAAAATAACAGACCATTATTCTACAGTCATTACTCTACCTATAAACTGCTTAAATATAAATAATAAAAGCTTAGTCTAAATATATAAAATGCATAAATTACAACAAAAATAAAAAATACTTTAAAAAGTTATAACTGGAATAGATTGTGTGGTCTAAGGGATGTACAGGAAGTTGCAACTTTGTTTTTGAGTACTTAATTAGAAATAGTGAATAATAACACAAAAACAGTTCAAATAAAAAGAAAAAATATTAAACGTAAAACATGGATTACAAAAGGATTGGTCAAATCATTAAATACAAGGGATGAGATGTATAAAAAATATCAAAAAGATAAAAACAATATTGCATTAAAGGAAGAATTTATTCATTATAGAAATCAACTCTTAGTCTCCTAAAAATAAAAAAAATAATTTCTATAAAAATCAGATGTAGAATAATTCAAATAATGCCAAAGGTATATGGAATGATGTAAACAATATAAATAACTCAGACAAGCAAATACATTTAACGAGTACTATGCTAACGTTGGTAAAACTTTGCCAAAAAAAAAATAAAAAAGCCATCCATTCCTCTTGCAGAAATAGTCTTCCCCATTCCTTCTTTTTAGAACCTACAAACAAACATAAAATTATCCAAATTATGAACACTTTAAAAATAAATAAAGCTCCTGGTATTGATAACATTAAAGCAAATGTACTGAAAGAGGTCAAAGAAGAAATAGCGTTACCCCTGGCATATATAATTAATAAAATATTAGAAGAGGGACTTTGGCCGACCGAATTTAAGGTAACCATTATCAAGCCTTTGTTTAAAAATAGAGACAAAAAGTTTTGTCCAACTACAGGCCCATTTCACTTATCACTAATATTACAAGAGAAAGTTATTAAAGAAAGAATTGTAAAATACCTAGATAAATATAATGTAATTATCAATAGACAGTTTGGATTTAGACAGGGTAAGTCTACAATAGACGCCATTTCTTTTCTTGCTACAAACATATACGAGTCCCTAGATAAGAGTGAACCAACAATACGCATTTTTCTGGATCTTGCCAAGGCTTTCGACACTGTTAGTCATGAACAGTTGTTGGAAGCCTTGGATGATATCGGTTTTAGAAGAAATTGTTACAGTTTCATGAGAAATTATTTACTGCATAGGAAACAATTTATAAAAATTAACTCAAAAATAAGTAGGTAGCGAAAGATAAGTACTCAGTATTGCACCTTACACCCCAGGGTACCGTTCTAGGAACCATACCGTTTATAATATTTATTAAAAGCTTACTTAGACAATGGACAACACAAATACTGTATTGAGCTTTGCAGATGATACAGCCGTTATACAGGGTGGGGCAATAGTGCGTCCGACTTCGATATCTCGAGGTCTATGACAGCTATAAACTTGATTTAAAAACATAAGTAAACTAGACGAAAAGGTTTATAACCGAAATTATTTTCGAATATACAGGGTGAGCCAAGACGTTTCTACAGGGTCAAGTAACACTTTATTTAAATGAAATGCCATGTATGTCAGAACATTTTTTGAAACTTCTTTGTGGCCTCCTTTCACTCTTGTATTATTATTGACTTTCTCCCAACTACTTGGATGTAATGATTTTTTTTTTGTTGAAATTATAACATTTACAGGTGTATATTAAAAATATCACTACAATCACAACTGTCGATATTGAGAAAAAATATGTTTTGAAGATAAATGTACTGCAATTTTTTTTTGGAGCCCCTATTTACCCCTTAACACATTGTTAACCTCAAACTTAACTTGCAATGTTTTTTTCGCCAGTGGCGTCCGGATTTATTATTTGTTTATGTTTTGAAGATAAATGTACTACAATTTTTTTTGGAGCCCCTATTTACCCCTTAACACATTGTTAACCTCAAACTTAACTTGCAATGTTTTTTTCGCCAGTGGCGTCCGGATTTATTTTTTTCGTTGTATATCAGGGGCGGATTGAACTAAGGTAAGAACATATAAGAGGCAATTGGGCAGCCGCTCGTATCGAAATTATGACGAAGAGCGACTGCAAGAAGCAGTAAATAAATATCAAATGGGGGAGGGAAGTTTGACTCGTATTTCTGAGGCATATAGTATTCTATTATCTACAATTTATAGAAAAAAGTAAACGGTTCCACATGAAGAAATCAGGTGGCGAAATATTACTTGGTGATGAAATGGAAAGTGCATCAGTCAAAATGATTAGTATAGCTACTGACTGGGCCTTTCCTTTCGAACAAAGTGACGTAAGGGAATTGGTTAGACATTTTCTTAACAGAAAAGGCATGCACATATCCCAACTTAAAAACAATTTTCCGGGCGAGGGTTGGCCGGAAAAATCTCTTGCTAGGCATAAAAATGATTTGTCAAAAAGATTGTCTCAATCCATTAAACAGAGCAAAACTAAGGTGAACTATGAAGTCATTAATAAATATTTTTGTAATTTATCCGTAACTTTGGAAAATGTGCCTCCAGAGGCTATATTAAATTATGATTAAACAAATTTTCAAGACAATCCGGGCCGAGTCAAAATTCTTGTCCGTTGAAGTTCTAAGAGAGCTGAGAAAATTATAGATACATCCAAAACGTCCAAATCCGTAATGTTTGCATGTACTGCGTCAGGTTTAATGCTTCCACCTTATATTGTACATAATGCCGATAATATGTGGTCTACGTGGACAGACAATGGTCCGGAGAGAGCACGTTATAACAGAAGTGGTTGGTTCGACACCAATCATTTTTTGACGACTGGTTTGTCAGTATAATCTTGCCATATATGAAGTCACTGCCTGCAGGTCCAAAAGTGGTCATATGTGATAATTTAGCGAATCATATTTCTTTAAACGTCATCAACGAATGTGAAGCAAATAACATATGCTTTATTCTGTTGCCCCCAAATAGCACCCAACTGACACAGCCTTTAGACGTATCATGCTTTAGGCCAATAAAAGGTGCGTGGCGAAAAATATTGAGGCAGTGGAAAACACACAATAAAGGTGTAATAAGAAAAGACGTGTTTCCTCGTTTGTTAAATAAAATCTTGAAGAATATTGAAGTAAAAACACCTGATATTATTAAATCTAGTTTTCGGGCCACAGGAATAATGCCTTTCTGTTGAGATGCCGTTCTGAAAAAACTACCAAAATAAATGACAGAAAGAGAAGTGGAAGATGAGATGGCAAAGTCAATTGCGGAAATTTTTCATGAAACTAGATTTGGAAAAGCAGGAACTTCAGGAGTAGGACGGAAAAAAATTCAACGTCGAGACTGGAAAGAGTATTTCAGAAAAGATATCGTAAAAGAAGTAATAACAGAGAAACTACAAGAAAAAAAACAAAAACCGAATGATTTGCCGGAAGAGACTTTGAGTAAAAAACCTGTCGAGAGGAGAAAAACGCTAGCACCAGTAAACTCAAATAATATAAAAAAGAAGAAAAAGGAAAAAGTAGTGTCTGAAGATAGCACTTCAGAAAGTGATCCAGAGCTGTCTATGGTAAAAAAAGGGGGAACTTTGTGGATCTCAGATGACTAGTGATGATTCTGAGAGTTTTTCTGATTTGATCGAAAAACATGGCAGCGAAGACGAAAATATAGATACGACTGACAATGAAACATCGAAAGAAAATAATACTGACCTCCTACTCGAAGATTTAAAGGTTGATGATTTTATATTAGTAAATCTTAAGACAACAAAAATACAATTAAGAGATATGTTGCAAATATACTGACGATTTATAGGGATGACTCATTTCTATGCACATCTTTAAGGCAAAGCTCTAAAATGTACAATGCATTTATATATCCTGACATCGCTAACACATTTGTTGTAAGTTTTGATGATATACTAAAAAAATGCCTCGACCAGAGATACTTAGAAGAGGTCATCTTACATTTAAAGGATATAATTTATAATCTTTACTTCTATCTGCCATATTTTGCCAAAGAATATTATTCAGTTTGTTATTTACCTTTAGTTATTGTTGATAAGAGAGTCTACTTTGTTTTTATAAAATTTTTATTTTTTAAAAAACCGCTGCCAATTATTTGGGGATCAGAACTTCCTCACCTTAGTAAAACTCGACGTATGGTGGAGTTTATAATAAAAGTAATTTTTGACGTTTCAAAAAAGTCACATTTTGACATTTCAAAAAAAGTCACTTTGACTTTTCAAAAGTCACATTTTTTGACGTTTAAAAAATTGGGACAGATTTTACTCATCAACGAACTTAATCTCTTCTTTGACCTCTAGAATGTGTGTACCAAATTTGAAAGCCTTATCTCAAAAACTGTAGCTGCTATCGCGATCCAGACAGACAGACACAGACAGAAAATTTTTTTGTCTAAAATTTTGTGTATCGTCATAATTCGTCGAGATTCGTCCATAAATGCAATAAAAACTTTCAAAAATTTTTTTCATGAATACATAACTCCTCACATAAAAGAGTTTCTGTTTTAAGTTTTTATATATTTTTTATTATTTAAGAAAGAATTTCTGTTAAGTTTTACATATTTTTATAGAAAACTAATAAATGTTTATTAAAAAACGCATTTTTCTCATTTCCCATAAAAACATAAAAACTATATGTTTTTTATACAAAAATACACATTTTCGCATAAAATCCGAACCAAAACTGATAATTTAAAAAAGTTTTAAAATGCAAATATGTTTTCATTTCGCCCCTAGAATGGATACTCATGCAAAAAACAACTGAAATTCAGCCAACTACTATCTCGCCCCGTGACAGGGCGTCTTGAAAATCGCCTTTGAATTTTTTTTGCAAAAACGAAAAGTCGTATCATACTTTTCGTTAATGCAAATGCTTCCTTGGGTCCAAAATTAACCTTGGAAGTACCAGGAAGTATATATTAATGTATAAAACAGTTTAAACCCTCGTCATTTTCCAGAAATGGGTTCACCCATTTCTCCCTTACTAGCTGAAATTTTTATGTCCGATTTTGAAAATGTGATTTTTAATAAAAAGAACGTTTTAGTTGAAAACATATTTTTCTGGGCCCGTTATGTAGACGATGTGTTTTGCATTTGGAAAGGTACAGAAAGGCAGTTAAATAAATTCTTGGGTCTCCTAAATTCACTTAATCAAAAAATTCAAATCACATTAGAAATGGAAAATAACGAGGGTTTAAACTTTTTTAAATATTAATATAAAACTATCAAAAATAGGTTTGATATTTATTGTAAATCTACTTGCACGGATATAGCAATTCGTAGTAAATCTAAACAATCATTGCAAATAAAAATGGCACCATTCCACAGCTACATACATCGTCTATTAACATTTCCATTAAGCCAAGAAAATTTTAAAAAAGAAGTTAATGTAATTAAAGAAATTGCAAAAAACAGTGGTTATAACGAAAGCCTAATAGATAATCCAATAAAAACAAACAAAAGAAAAATTGACATAAAAAAATTTATGCCAGTTCCTCTCAGGAATGCAATAAGAGATATAAATGTATTAATTATAGGCCTAAGATTAGCAACAGAGCTAGTAATAAACTTAATAAACTGGGATGTAGATCAATTTTAGTAAATAGAAATAATTTAGGTAAAATGTTACTTAATAATAAAGACAAAACTGAAAAGTAACAAAAAACCGGAGTATATGAGTTAAAATGTAGTGACTGCGATGCTATATACATTGGACAAACTGGATGAAATGTAAAAAGGCGATTTGAGAAACAGCAGAAATCTATTGTAAACAATGGATATAACACACTGCATTGAAAAGAGTCATTTCGTAGATTTAAATAATGTTAAATTACTCCATTCGGAAAAGAAAGGAAAGAAACTTGATATATTATAACAATAAGAAATAAGTAAAGCTGTTAAAATTAATAAACATTTGACAAATGAACAAAAAATTTTTACTGGTCATCATATTTTAGATAAAATAATTTAGATTTAAAAAATAAAGTAACGACAAACTTATGGAAGCATATTTTACAATAGTTTTATAGTAGGTATCAGATGTCGTTATATAAGCAATAAACACAAATTTTACTGTTCAGTATTCCCTGTACTGATAAAGGCCTAAAAAGCCGAAACACGTGTAGGGTTTCTAATAAAAAATTTCTGAAACACTAAAAAGCAAATTTCTTTCATATATTTAAAATATTGAATCTGGTATCACCGCACCTGTGTCATAATTTGTAGTGTCAACGATAAAGAAATATCGATTTGGTATTTATATATGTGTACTGTATTTTACAGACAGAACTTGTATTATGGTCTTTGTCTCCTTATTAACAAATAGCCTCTGTGTGTTTGTAGCATATTTTAAGAAAAGATAAGCTACTTCATATAACTAATTACTTACTACAAATCCAAGTTTTATACTCATTAATTATAACAAATTGAACATAGATAAATTCTTTGAGCAATTAGAGACGTTGGTGCTTTGTTAAACTTCTTTACAAATTGCACAAGTTTTAGCGTTTAAACTTATAATTAAAGTATATGCCTGGCGATTGATCTTCAAGTTTAAAAGTGGAGACAGATTCGAAACAAAGAAACATGTTCGCTTTTTAGGCAGGTCATCTAAATTAACCGAATGCGGGAATAATTCCGACCAAGCTGTAATTAATTTTAGTTTATTTAATTGGCTCTCAGTAGTCACATACTAATTTTGCACCTCCTAAGAGGATGAACTTTTGCCGCCATCTTGAAAAATGCCCGAAAAATGAAAAATGTTGATATACTTGCAAATATCTCGGTTAGTATCAACAAAGAGAAAAACATGTTGAAGCACCCCAGCCCTGGGCTGCCTCATCGCGAATTAAGTTCCTATAATTTTTACATGAAACTAAATTGTTTCCAAGCATTTATATCATTAAATTCCAAATTAATTATTACATAACAAGGTTAAACCATTTTCTTAGAATTTCGGGCAGAAAACGTATGTATTCAAACAATAGAGTCTAAATTATTCAGAAGAAAAAGAACACACAGTATTCATTTAATATTTTAAAACGTTGACAAAATTGTACAAAATCTTTAAGCATTCTCCAGCCCAGAAGAGATAATATAAACAAACCGACGTAAACACGTAGGGTTGTAAGAGTTTTACTAAGAACAGGGTCAAAGGCTAATAAACAAAGTCATTATATCACTTCTCACCTAAAGCATCTTGAGTTTAATTTCGTGGGTAGAGCACAAGTTAGCGTTTGGCTATCTCCGTCTAGCTTGCAGGCTTGGACAACGAACTCACTCACGGGAAATCATATAAATACGCGAGATTTCCTACGATGTAGGTGACAGCCCCAAGCTATACGCTTTGGTTCTAAGGAATTGGGTACGAAGAGATTATCCAGTTCTCCGTGGCAGAGTCGTGCCACATCTCTGACAACCCCAAGCGTTACGCTTTGGTTCTAAGGAATCGGGTACGAAGAGATTGTACGACTCTCTGTAATATAGTTGTGCTTCAGGTCAACTCTCTGACAGCCCCAAGCTTACGCTTTGGTTCTACGGGATCAGGAAATAAGAGAGTGTCCTGTCTCAGAGTTATAGCTAGCCGCCAGCATTGGGAGCCGCGCTTCATTAGCGTGCACAGCCACCAGCCGACGCAGCCGTCGACATGGAGGTGAGTAACTCAGGCGTTACTCAAGAATCCAGGGGAGTGGGCCCCGCGGAACTCTCCGGGTATACCAGAATTGGTAAGGACGGCATTTAAATAATTATTATACTGCGTTGCCATTTTCTACGTACTCGAGCTCAGTAAAATTCATCAATCAATTTCATTGTTCCGAGTGAAATAGCAACGCTAATCAAAGTACGACTCTACATACTTGGGTTTCGCGGTTTTTAACAATATCTGACTGGTGGTACCAAATGATTTCCAGATAGGATTTTTCTGTTATAATGCACTGCTCATTACATGTTTATTAATAATTAGTACAGTCGATATTGATTCCGATAGAGTCAGTAATAGTAGTTGGAACTTTCATTCATTTTTCCAAATCAAGTGAGGTCAAAATAAGATAATGTACAAAATAATTAGTGTCCAGTTGAATCTGCAATATCTGTAACTTTATCAAATTTCACTTCACGTATGGGGTTCAGAGTGTAACTATCAGATGTGTGCAGTTAGGTGCCGACAACAAAAACAGGCAGTTCACCCCACCCGCTGAGTTGTCTTACCACGAACCTTGTCTCTCGATACCTCCGTTGAAAGACAAGGTCCCTCGTCCGAGGCCAGATGACCAGTGTATACCGCTTAATGATTTATGGCTGTCGCTCCCATAAGCGTGCCGAAATACAAGCGACGCCTGCCAAACCCTTTAACAAATCTACGGGGTAGTTCGTTTCATGTTGGTTTAAACCTTGATTGGTGGCATGCATTCGACACACCCAAAACAATCCGGGCAGTTGCTCGTCATGCAGAATTCCGCATATGCATCGAAACTTCGTTGGCCAGCGTCAATTGTATTTATGGTACTGTTTTATTGTAGCAACAAGCCCGCAAATTAAATAACAAAGCATGGTTGTCGGTCTCTGGCTCTCCGGCTCATGTGACAGGGGACACTCTGGTGCCACATACAAGGGAAGTTTCTCTTGCACCCATATGTAGAGTTCTACATATGTCATTTAAACTATGAAGAGAAAGTTTCCGCGCATGTAACCAGGTTTCGTTACATTGCAGGTTCAACTAGTTAAATATCAATGTATTTCTGGTGAACCGTTGTCCACCGTACATGTAACAAGGTTCTGTTCACGTCAAGTTCTGTAATATATTTATTATAGACAGTTGTCTAAGTATAGAAATAAAAGGTGTGAAAACGTTATTTGAGTTTCCTTAAATTTTTTCTATTTTCAGGTACAAAAATGAATTCTAATCAAATTAGTAATAATAAATCTAAAGCCAAATCTTACTCATACTAGTCATTCTTTAAAACATATATCAGTGCAGTACAGATTAGTGTTCATAATAATTGGTAAAAATTATGTAATAAAATTAAAGCAAATTAATTCTCATAAATGAATCAAAGTAATACCAAACTTTATAAACATACCTGGTAGGTTACAATAACAGAACAAATTTGAGTCCTGCCATAAAAAAAAACTAGTCGATCACGAAAATGGCCAATTAATTAATTAAGTATTACCTGTCGCTTTACGACAGGTGAGACTTAGAAAAAGGGGAATAAATTAAATACAAAATAATCGAGGGAGGGTTGGGTCGTCACACTGGTGCCGTAAACAGGATAAAATAAACTAAATATACGAGGGGGGTTGGGCTGTCACAATGTAGTTATCAAATTTATGGGTAAATTCTCTACAAAAAATGTTCTATACATTTCTATTGTACGTCTTCTTGTTTCGAAGTAATAGGTGCTCAAATATGTGCTGTTGGATTTCTCGATATTAAAACCAAAATCTAATGTACGGTTCCTTATGATGTTTTCGGTACGGATTGTTACAAAAGTTTACCAAATCTAGCATCATTACTACCAACCAAAGTTGTAGCTCGCTTGTATATTATCCGCCCATATGTTCAAATTCAGCAATGGTATGTAAATAAAATATCACCTTTAGACTGGGAATGGAAAAATTCAAAAAATGAGTTGATGAGGATCTACACTCTGCAATGAACAGCGCCGCAGGAGTTATTAAAACACTACTTACGCAAAATGTTGCAATGCAAATTTTAGTTGTTGCAAAGCAAGTTTACGTCGTTCAATAATTTGTGGATTCTGATTAAATAATTAAACAGAAGACGCCTTGGAATATCCCAAACAGCATATTTACATCTTAAACGCGTTTTAATTACGTACACACTGGACGTTGACTACATACGAAACATGTACTTTTTTGTCCATAGTGCGTGCATTAGACGTACCAGGGATGTTAGATTTTCACTAAATAGTACGTACCTAATACATACATTTTAAGGTCAATGTGGGCTATTATGGGACAGAATGTGGATCTATATATTACGTAAGTTTTATGTCTCATATATACCAAAAAAACCACAAAACTATTCAAAAACATCTTTAATAATAATAAATATATAAAATAATAAATACCATAGGAATTAGACAACCTCCGAATCTAAAGCCAAAGCTTCACAGGCGAAGGTTACACTTATGAAAATATCTTATGTGGCCAGCACATAACTTTCTTATAACCAGTATTATATCATCGTGATCTAAAAAAAACATTCTAAAAGGTGTTTCAATAAGATTTGAATTGCGCGCCAGTTTGGCTGTCATGATGTCAAAAGAATATCACATGCCACGTCGATAGGAGACAGATGGGAGTTAGTAAAGGTCGTAGAGGTCGTTCAGAATAAAACATCACGGTAGTTCGCGAGAGTGTGGCCGAGAGTCCAGGGACATCGATTCATCATCATGCACAAGAATTGGACGTTACAACAGCCACTCTTCAGCGCATTCTCATTAAAGATTTGCATCTCCATGCCTACAAAGTCCAATTGACTGAACAATTTCTGCCAACAGACAGTGCACAGCGAAGAGAGTTCACCAATTGGATCCGTGAACAACAAGAAGTGAATGCCAATTTTGCGGACAAAATCATTTTCAGTGATGAGACACATTTTCACCTCGCTGGCTTCGTTAATAGGCAAAACGGCCGCATTTGGGCTCAAAAAAATCCACGAATGATTCATGAGAAAGCAATGCATCCAAAACGTATCACTGTTTGGTGTGCATTGTGGTCTGGAGGCAACATTGGGCCGTTTTTCTTCGAGGACGAGCAAGTATTGCAGTAACGGTGAATGGCGAACGTTATTGTGCTATGATTACCCAGTTTTTTGTGCCTCAATTGGAAGATATTGCTCTCGACGACATGTGGTTTCAGCATTACGGTGCCACTTGCCATACCGCCCGTGAAACATTGAGTGTCTTGTACGAGTATTTTCCTGGTCGTATCATCTCTCGGTTTGGTGACCAGAATTGGCCGCCACGCTCTTGTGATTTAATACCTTTGGACTTTTCGCTATGGGGTTATCTGAAGAAATAGGTTTATACCAACAAGCCCGCGACCACCGAAGCATTGAAGGTTGAAATTAGACACTATATCAACGAAATACCGCCACATGTATGCAACAGTTTGCTACAGAAAGCCATGAGTTTTTGAAACCTTGAAATATTGCGCGCTTATTGAAACACCCTTTATTTAATTCTTCACTTACCTCAATTAAATTTTAATATCGTACCTTGAAATGTTTCATTAAAATTTTTAAAATATTTATTATCAGCGTCATTCGATACTGTCATTAATAATTCATGTCGTATGTTTTAATAATTTCTTCTTATTGACATTGACAGTTTTGTAACTAAATTAGACATTTCAAATGTCAAACTGTTAAATTTATTCTAACCCCATTTTATGAAGTCAAATGTGTAAAACATTTCAGTTTACATCAGCTTTATTTAAGTACTTGAAAAATATATTTTATTGGCTTGATATAGTAGAAATGATTTATAATTTTCATCAAGAAACTTTTTTTTGTAAAGGCAAACACAAAAAAGTTCAGGTCCTATGGACCTCCTTAACTGACCAATTTTGCCCAACACCGACTTTATCATTGTCTTTGGCCTATAGAACATGTGTACCAAATTTGAAAGCTTTATCTCAAAGACTGTAGCTGCTATCGCGATACGACAGACATGCCGACAGATTTTTTTCCCTAAAGTTATGTTTTTTCATTATAATTCGTTGAGATTCGTGCAGAAATGCAATAAAAATATTTAATTTTTTTCCGAAGTTGTACCTTTTTCTTCTTTCATTCATTATGTCTCTTCTGGTAGGACCCATTAACCAAATTTAATGTGTCACCTAAAATGTTGTTGAAAATCTTAACTGCCAAATTTGGGAAGTCCCCATTAGTATTTTTTGAGATATCGAGGATACACACATATACACACACGCACGCACGCACGCACACACACACACTCACACGCACGCATCGACAGACATCATTCGGAAAATAGTTAGAATGTATTCAGGAAGGTTCAAAACGTATATATCAATCAAAATCCCGAGGTAGAAAAAAATCACGATTACTATAGGTACTTCCTTATATTAGGTATAAGAAAGTAAAACCTTGACAAACAACGATTTCAAGTGCCAGTGCCGACGGCGGGATAAAAACAGTATATTAATTAGGGATGGGTCATATATCGATCTGATATAAGTAACTAGTTACTGGGCGGTAACCGTTTGATACTGAGTACCACATTGAATTTACCAGTTACTGGTTACTAGTTATCAGAAACAACTGAATAAAATTTATTCGTTTCTCTATGCTGTTATCTATCTATATTCAGCGTACCAATTCCAATTCCAATTTAAAACATTTATTTGACATTAATTACATTATAAAAAACTTAAATAAGGCACGACACCTCGTGCAAATACAATAAATAAAAATATTTACAAATATACACACAGTGTTAGCCGTTTGGCTTTACAATATATATACTCGCCCGAAATAAATTTCGGGCGACAAGCAGCAGGATAGTTTCCCTTCTTGGCAGAGGGATGCCTAGGCTGTTGGCCGATGTTAGGCCCAAGACGGCTCAGTTGTGCCTCTTTTGTTGTTGTCTGGCATAGGGACGTTTTCCTGTAACAACGTATAATATAAAGATTTGTACAGGACATAATAAAAATTGAAAATAAGGGCAATACTATAAATGTCGTTTTAGTCAGGTCATGCAGGAAAAAGCTAAAGAAAAAACCTGCTTAAGAGAATTGAAATTTAGATTGTCTGTAAAAAATGGGGTGGAGAGGCAGAAGGGGCGGTCATCGGAGGAAGTTACGGTTGGGGGTGGGTAATAATAAATATGAAAAAGGGTAGAGTGAGGATGTCTGTCATTGTATGTCTAAAAATAGGGTTATTCAAAAAATATTGGTAAGTTTTCGTGAAGTAATTTGTGCGTATGTCTGTACTGGTGGTAATGTCGAATGTCTGTAATGTGTGCAGTGAGTGTAGATTTCTGTATGTTATGTCTAAAAAATTTCATAGCCGTCTGTGTTATGTACTCTCTAATGTATTGTATGTTAGCGGTCTCGTGAAGTTGTTGTATGTTTACGTATCTGTTAGAGTTAGTGAGGAGGCGGAGCAGTTTGTTTTGCGTCGTCTGGAGGCGGCCGAACTGAGTGTCCGACATACCTGTTCCAGACGACGCAACCGTAGGTTAATATGGGTCTGATGACTGTTTTATATATTAGAAGTTTGTTTCTGGTGTCTAGGAGAGATCTCCTATTCACCAGAGGGTAAAGTTTATGCAGGGCCATATAGGCCCTGTTGAGCGTTTTCGTAATGTGAGATTTAAAAAAACAGTCTCTGATCTAGGTGGACCCCTAGGTATTTTACCACTTTGGCCTCCTCAATAACTCTATTATTGATGGTCAAGGGAGTGAATGTTTTTATGTTGGTGAATTTCTTAGTAAAATTGATTGTCTCTGTTTTAGTCTCGTTGATTACGATTTTCCAGTCCTTGTAATATTTTAAAATATTAGTAAGGTGATACCGCAACTTGGTAGTTGCGGTTTGAGCATAAAAGGACTGGGCGTAAATTGTTGTGTCGTCCGCGTACATTATTGTCTGTGTTAGGGGATGTGTGGGAATATCGGCTACATATAAGTTAAATAAAACCGGGGAAAGCACCGTCCCCTGCGGCACCCCCGCTCTTATTTGATAAAAGTCGGACATTGTATTATTAATTTTGACCGCAAAAGTGCGGTCAACGAGATAAGACTTAATAAGGGAAACAAAATATATGGGCAGTTTATGCATATGTGTAAGTTTGTGCAGGAGGCCTCCATGCCAAACAGTATCGAATGCCTTCTGGATGTCCAGGAGCAGCATTTTAGTACAATGTTGTTTATTGTAGCCCTCGATAACGTCGTGCACAACTTTGCACAACGACAGCGTGGTATTGTGCCCCCCTCTGAAGCCAAATTGTATGTTAGGCAGCAAGTTACCTTTATTAATAAGTTTATTAAGATTGAGCAAATATATTTTCTCGGCTATTTTGCCGAGAGTATTGAGCAGCGAAATGGGTCGGTAACTTGCTGCGAGGACAGGGTCCTTACCTGGCTTCAAGAAGGGCACAATTATAGAAGTTTTCCACGCTATGGGAAAATACTGCAGCCGTATCGACGCGTTTATTATGTAGGTAACCTGGACAAGAGTTTTGCGTGGTAATTTTTTGTAAAGTATATTAGGAATTGTATCGGGACCTGGGGCTTTTAGGTTAGGAAGTGTTTTTAGTATGGTTTTTAGTGTAGTGGGAGATGTGAGGAGTTTGGATAGTTTGCGTGGAGGGATGGGGGTGAATGCTGGAATTTGTGCTAGACCAGCATCGACACCCACCTGGTGCTCGGTTTCGTTGGGCGGTGATTTGTAAGTTTCGAAAAGGTGGCCAGCCATGGTTTCGGCTTTTTCCCTGTCGGTTAATGCGGTACGGCCGTTGTGAATTAAAACAGGGATTGGGTTAGCATCCCTTTTTAGCAATTTCGACATAACCCACAGGGAATTGTCCTTAACCGTGAGTTTGGCCACCTTTTCGTTCCATTCATTATTTTTGTGTTCTATGAACTGATTTGTAATGTTATTTTGTATATCTTTCAGTCTTCTCTTGTCGATCGGACGATGGTGTGTCTGCCATTTGCGGCGCACTCTGTTTTTGAAATTTATCAAGTTTTTTAGGCCAACTGGGGTGGTTTCCTCTCGTGGGCCTACCTTATTTAATTTTGTACATTTACCGCGGGCTTTTTGTATATTTACAGTGAGTTTATTAATCTCACTGTCTAGCTGATCATTTGTATTAATATTAGGGTTAATTACGGTGTATAAGTTCATTAAATGTTGGTATTTACCCCAGTTGGCCTTTTTATAATTGTAAACGTTTCTATGTAAAACGTTTCGATCGACGTCGAGAAGACTGAAAGTTATAGGGTTGTGGTCAGAGCCCAACTCTGGCCGAGACACTGGTTCGATGTCGTGCTGGTAGTTTTTGTTTAAAATTATGTCGATGTATGTTGGTGTGGTGTTGTTCGCGGGGTAGTGTGTAGGTGTATTGGTCGATACAACTGCAATACCCTCCCTGAGTGCATAGTCCTGCACCACGGTACCGTTGGCATTGCCGCGCCTGTTCCTCCAGACGACGTGCTTGGCATTTAGGTCCCCTGCAAGTAAAACTTTGTTTTTCACTAGCAAGAGGTCCAAGTCATTTTCAGTTATCCTGTTTCTCGGCGGGTTGTAGGCCACCGTCAAGGTGGTGCCATCCCCAAGCTCTATACTTATATTCTCGATAGGGGTAGGTGTGGGGGGGGACAGGGATGTGGGGGACGTCCTTCTTCACAAGAATGGCCACTCCACCACCTCTCCTCCCGATTCTGTCGGCCCTGTAAATAAAATAATTATTAAATTTAATTTTATGCTTTGTTTTTAAGTGTGTCTCTGTCAGTAAAACTATGTCGATTTTATTGTCATGTAAGTAATGTTTTAGTTCATTGGCTTTATTCATAAGGCCGTTGCAGTTCCATAGCAGGCAATTAATTAAGAATATGATATGTCGGGAGGACATTTTGAGCAAAATCTTGCAATATTGTAATTGCCTGCATAGGCTCTGCAACGGCTTTAAGCATCGTATTTAGGTGTCTAATGGCTTTGATGGTTTCTTTTAAATTTATCAATCTGTTTAGTTCTGTCAACTCGTGTGTAAGTATGTTAAAGTCGTTGAAGTGTAAGTTCGTCGTAGTTGTAGGTCTGGGTGATGTAGGTAGGGTGCGTACAGTCCTCGTCGGTTCTGTCGTGACATTTCCTGTATTATGCTGTCCTTGACGTCTGGCGTCTGGGGGTGGGTCCTGGCGCTGTTGGCGGCGCTGCTCCCAGGCATTGGTGGCGGGGGGGGGCGTCGACATATCGAACTTGTTGGTTGGCTTCGGTGTTGGCTGCGTTATTCCGGATCTGATTTGTTCTGTAGATGTATACAGGGCATTGAGTACTGCTGGCCGTATGCGGGCCCTTGCAGTTAGCGCACCTGGGAGGCGCTTCTAGGGTTTTCTTGCAGTCGCGCGTCCAGTGTGGGTCACCACACTTGACGCAGCGTGCCATCCTATGGCAATTAGTTGTTGCGTGACCCCACATCTGGCAACGCCGGCACTGGGAAATAAGGCGATCATTTGTGCGCCGCTCCCAGGTGACTTTAGTGTACAACACGTATTTTACTTCATTTTCCAGCTTTTTCAATGTAACGTCCTTGTTAGTGACCACCAAGTAGAGTGGGTTCCTCTTGGTCTTCATTTTGAAAATATTAAGTACCTCTATGTTATGAGAGTCTATGAGGTCATTTTTTATATCTTCTAATTGGGGATCACCCTGTATGCCTCGCAGGACAAAAGCATGATTTTTGTCCTGCTTAGCGGTGTATGAATGATATTCTATGTCACTGTTAATTAAACTTTCCTGGTATTTAAGGAATTCTGCACGATCATAGACATAGAGAAGTGTATTATTTGCTGCAAATTTAGTGTGGAAACCGAGTTTTATTGATCTTTTTATTTCTGCAATAAATTCACCGTGATTGTTTGGTACTCCTTTCAGGACAATCGGCGGGTTTTTGGGCGGAGGATCATTTTTATTTTTCGGTTTCGCAATTGTAGGATTTGTTTTCATACGAATCGCTTCTTCAGTGGTTGTTTTCTCTTCTATTAAAGGTAGTTTTTCATACTGGTTGTGTGTTGGGGTGGGCATTGGCTTATTGTCTAGAAGATTTCTTAACTTTACATGCTTTTTTGGGGTCACGAAATCTCCTGAGGCGGTGTTTTTGGGTGAAATCGTATCCATACGTTCTTGTATTTCGCCGCAGGACGTTCCGGGTCGATCTGTACATATACGTGATATTATCGGTGTTTCTTTAATTATTTGGTCAGCGGTTCTAGCGTCCAGGAGCTCTCGCTGTTTTGCGAGAGTCCTATCAGCATCCATCGAAGACGTGGAAGGCGGAAATTCATATATAAGGGTTGACGGCAGGGGCGGCGGTGTTGACGGTAGGGGCGGCGGCGCGCCACCTCCGGGGGCGGCCATCTCGCGCTCGTACTCACTGCAGTACAGCGCTTGCAGGGCTTCCTCTTTTGTTAGTGTTGATGATTTTTGAGCGATTTTTTGGCCGAATTCCTGGCGTGTTTGGAATTCCTCTGATGTTATTGCAGGTTTTTTAATTCCAGTTTTTATTGTCTTATCATAAACACGAGGCTTTATGTTCACCCACTTTTCTTGATGCCGCTTTTTAATTTTAACCGACTTAACGTCTATAGGTTGTCTCTTTTTCTCACGTTTGGAGTCTATGTCACTCACACTTTTGTCCTGACTTTCTGTCACTCTAATGTGTAAGTTGGAATCCGACGCACTCTTGTGTGGCGAAATGAATGTAGGAACTTTTAAAAAAACTGAACTTTGGGGATTTGTGTCATTTTTCACTACAGGGGCGTTAGATGTGTCTCTATCACTGGGATTACATTCGTCGTCACTAGTGGTCGTCGATTTACACTTAACTACAGATTTTTTTGCGTGTTTTTACCACTTTTCTCGCGATTTTATGTGGAGCTAGCTTCTGATCGTCCTCCGTGCTTGGTTTTCGAACAGAACCGATTACCGATACTTATGTTCTGTCACATTCTGTACCTTACCTACGTATGCGTTTTTATTCTACAATATTTGTTTTAAGAGAATAATTATTTTCTATTTTTGAAGTTTTGTTTATTAATTGCTTAAATTATTTTTGTTATTTTATTTCGAGAACACTTGAAAAGTTCTTATGAAAAGTTATTTATGGAGTGGTGTGGAACCTTTGATGGGAAGATAACACTGACGTAGTTTTCCACGAAACTAGGCCAGTGTTATGTATTTACTTAATATTTCTAACTTGTTTTTAATTTAATTATAAATTATTTCGATTTTGCCAGTTTTCCAGTTCCACTTTCTTCATCACGTCTCCTTTAAACGCTGTTTTAAAATTAAATTTGTTTACCAATTTGTAGTACCAATTTCAAAAAGTGTTACGAAATTCAGATGCTGCATATTGCGTAACTGCTTAACCAATCACTAATTCATTTTTCACTTAGAACCACATTAACTGAACTGAATATTTACGTATGTATATTCAGAATTCAGTTAACGTCAGGAATCACGGGTCAGTATTGTATAGAAATATTGGTAACTAGTAACAAGTAAGTATTAAAATGAACGGTTATGGAGCGGTAATGTAACGGTTATAACTAGTTACGACAAAATAACTGCTTAGGGCATCACTAACACACACTGGACAACACGGCACAACTCTGTAAAATTTGTAATTTGTATACCGATAATAAACATTAAACAATAGAAAGCAATACAGACCAAACAGAGACTAACACTAAATTTCTGCCAGTGTTCATCGTGGCACTGCAATCGTTGATTTCCTGGTGAGAGCTAGCATATTTATCTATAACTTTATTCTCCTAGAAATCAAAATTTTATTATAATATTTTATATAATTGATATGTAGCCCATACTTATGCGAGTCAATTTTATAGGTAAAGTGAAAATAATAGTCCTTTTGTCACAAAAACAAAATTAAAACTAAAATTTTTCAATTTTCCAAAAAATAATTATTTATTTAATAAGGCAAAAATTCTAATTTGCACATACCTACCATTTTTCTAACAGATAATCTTCAATAATAATAATAATTATTACTTTGTTGTAAAATAATTTCATACTAGTACAATACAAATTTTGAACAAAAAATAAATAATACATTTTTTTCATTTGAGATTCCATTTTACAAATAGAAATCATTTTAAGTTGAAAAATTTGTTTTTTTCTGACGGCCCATATCTCAAACACCTTTAAACCCACAACGACGTAATCTTGTACAAAAGGGTTTTTAAAGGTGCTTTTAAGAATATCTTACTAGTTTTTTTAAAAAAAAATCGACCCTCTTTTTCCATTCTAGAATCGGACGTCTCTGACTACAATCAAATGTGGTTACGTCTAAAGATTCACTTTATAGATATATATTCACCACCAAAATTTCAAAATATTCGGAAATCAGATGAGCGAGATATGAGGGTAGCTCCATGATATATCATCCTGATCTTAAAATATCATTCTATTTAATTCTTCACTTACCTTAATTAAATTTTAAAAACGTACTTTGAAATGTTTCACTAACATTTTTTAATAATTAATTATCAGCGTCCTTCAATACTGTCAATAATAATTCGTGTCATATATTTTAATAATTTCTCCTTATCGACAATGACATTTTTGTAACTAAATTAGATATTTCAAATGTCAGACTACCAAATTTATCGTAAACCTATTTCATGAGGTCAAATGCGTAAAAAATTTCAGTTTACATCAGCTTTATTTAAATACTTGGAAAATATATTTTATTCACTATAAATCATGTCTACTATATAGTAGACGTGGTTTATAATCTTTCATTCAAGAATATGTTTTTTTTGTCAAATACAAAAAAGCTTGGGTCCCGTGGACCCCGTTCAGCTGGCTAATTTTGCTCATCACCGAATTTTTCATTGTTTTTGGCATTTAGAATAAGAGGTATCAGATTTGAAATCTTTATCTCAAAAAATGTGGTTGCTATCGCGATGTTACATATATTTTTTCCCGAAATTGTACGGGGTTATTCATTATAAGTTACCCACCACTTATCATCGTGGCCTATAGAAAAAAAATTTAAATAAAAGTTGTGTGGCTATGACTGAATTTTGTTAAAATGCTATCAGAAGTACAGTAGCGTATAGATTTCAGGGGATAGAAGAAAATAATATTTTTTTTAAATGGGATACCCTGTATATTATTAAATTTTTGCAATGATTCTTTGTTCCTGATTTCAAAAATATATCATATGTTACCTCTACCATATACCGTTTTTGAATTATTAAACGTCGAATATCCGAATATCTTAGTTAAACTAGTTGCTGTAAATATGGAAAAGTTAACATTATTAATGTGAGCTATGAAAATGTTTGATAAATGACATTTTTTTAATGAAATAATCAAAATGGTTTACTGTGAGGAAGAAAAAGTCCAAATATTTAATTGTAATATACAAAATAGAAAAAATAAACGTGCAGCAAAAAGAGTATATAGGGTCTTGTATCCAAATCGTTCAACACCATCAGAAAATACGTTCAAAAATATTTATAAGAAGGTGAATAATACCTCCAGTTTTAGTAGAAGAAAGCGTGTAATTGAAGAAAACTAGGAAGAACGGCTAGATATACTGCTTCATTCCGAAGGAAATCCCATTCATATTTATTCGCGAATAGACTTTTTTGAAACATTGTATTATTTTTTAGAAAATTCTGAATATAGTATAAATAATGCAGTCGATCAATTAGATAAAAGTTATTCCAAAAACCAACATACGTTAAAAATTATAACTACAGACCATATAAAATTTTATCCGTACAAGTTTTAACAGAGGCTCATAAAAGGAAAAGGCTGAACTCTTGCCACCAGATGATTCAAAAGTTGGACGAAGATCCCGATTTTTTAACTTAAATATTATGGACTGATGAATCATTCTTTTCTACGGCAGGAGTTTTTAATAGGAAAAATCGAAGGTCGTGGGAAAACAAGCACAACATAAAAAGACTGGTAATACAAATAAGAAAATCAGGAAGAAAAACTGTTAGCGTTTGGTGTTAAATTTTCAATAACAAAATTGTTGGTCCTATATTTTATGATTATGCTTTAACTGGAGTTACCTATCTGGAAGTAATTATCCCAAAAGCAGAAAATATTCTTTTGCAGAGTTTTCCGGAATCCGAACTTGATGATATGATTTGAATGCAGGATGGGGAAACTCCGCATAGTGTCCTACCCGTTCGAGATCATTTGAATAATGCATTCCAAATATGGATAGGGAATAATGGACCTATTAAATGGCCATCTAACAGCCCGGATTTGACCCCTATGAATTATTTTTTTTTGGGTATTTCTAAAAGTTACTGTCAATAATAATAATAATAATAATAATATTCAAGTCATTAAAGACAGGATTTGACTTGAAATAAACAACCTGAGTGTAAATAATGAAGCAATTTCCCGTACAATTATAAATATAAGAAGACGTTATCAATTATGCGTTGACAATAATGGTGGACACACGAATATCTTTTATGAGTTTATCATTTATTTATATTTAAATTTCCTAAATAAATCTTTGTTATCTATTTTGCATAAATATTTGGTTTTTTTCTTCCTCACTGTAAACCATTTTGATTATTTCATTAAAGAAAAGTCACTTATCAAACATAATAGTTGTCATTTTCATACCTCACTTTAATAATGTTAACTTTTCTATATTTACAGTAACTCGTTAACTAAGATATTCGAAGTTTAATAACTCAAGAATTGTATATGGTAGGGGTAACATATAGTATATTTTTGAAATCAGGAACAAAAGATCATTCTAAAAATTTAATAATATATAGGATATCCCATTTAAAAAGATATTGATTTTTGTATCCCCTGAAATCTGCACGCTACTGAACTTTTGATAGCATTTTAACAATATTCAGTCATAACCACACAAGTTTTATTTTAAAGTTTTTTTCTATAGGCAATAATAACGATGATAAGGGGTGGGTAATTTATAATGAATAACCCTGTACTTTTCTTCTTCTTTCATTCATTGTGTCTTTTCTGGTGATATCACATTCACCAAATTTAATGTGTCACCTAAAATGTTGTTGAAAATTTTTATTTCCAAATTTGGGAATTCTCCCATTAGTATTTTTTGGGTTATCGCGGATACACACATACACACATACACACATCCACACACACGCACCGACACAATACAATCGGAAAATAGTCAGCATGGATTGAGGAGGGTTCAAAACGTATATATCTATCAAAATCTCGAGGTCGAAAAAAATCGCAATTACTATACCTACTTCCTTATATTAGGTATAAGAAAGTAAAAAATACGTTTTGAGTTTATTTTGTGTTTTGTTCATTTCCCTCATCATATAATTACATATTATTTAAATTGATGTTGTTTGCAGAGAGAAACTTCAATTGATTAACCCTAAAAATGACATAAAACATTTAATTTCGTTTTTATTGACATCTTAGTGGAGATTTCAAACAACCCTTAATTATTTATTATCGAGACATGCTACGAAATAAAAGTTTTATTTTACAACACAGCAGTTAATCAACCACTAGTAAAAGAATTCATATATTATTGTTTCCTTTGTAATATCAGGTACTGTAATGATATGGTCCATCAAGAGATCATAATTTATATCACGAAGCACAAAATATTTAATAATAGAATTTAATGTTGCAGAAAGCAGTACGGCAAAAAATTAGTTTCATAATTACTGCATTACTGCTTCAACATGTTACGTAGATAAATTTTGGCGGTTATCATAAAAAGTCTTTTCAAGTTTAGAAACAATGATGTAAGTAGTAAATTTTTATATTGATACCAAGCATGATGAGAGCCCCATATGCCTTTTGTTTGGAAAAAAATGTACTCTTGGTAAAACATGATGCTATTAGATAAAACATCTTACATCGGTGTTGTGGAAATGACCATGCTCACAGCTATGCAACTTGAATATTATAAATAGAGATAAAATGTTTCAGATATGCTGTATTCGCACTTTCATGTATGCAATAAGGCTTTGCAGTATTGAGTTGAAAAGTTAGTATGTAAAATGTTTCATCTGGCATGTTATGTGACAGTATTTCAAATGCCACAATACTGTAGTTATTCAAACAGAACCAATAAATCATGGCATGATATTTATTTCTGCATGAGAACATTTTGCTGAAACGTTCAAAATCGAGATATTTATTATAGTCTACTGTAAATATTTGTCTGCATCTTTCTCGTTATGAAATTTCACTATTCAATGAAAGATGGCGCCACAATCCTCAATTCAATAGGATTCTATGTAACCATTTGCTGTAATTTATGTTTTTCGTTACAATTTGAAAGCGCAAACTAAATAATATTTATTTTTTTTACATTTTCTATCTGTCTAGTGAAAAAAATATATATTTGCATTTTTTTATACTAAAATGTACTTTACAGAGGCATGGTGTTCTAAGTACAAATGCAAAAGTTTAATTAATGTTCTGATAGTTTTACAATTTTTGGTATAATTAAATCACTCGCTATACGTATCATGTCACGCAAATACTAGATTACTTCGTTTCATACCTACGTTTCACATGTAAAAATATAACTAGTGACTTTTGTACAAATTATAATCTAAAATTCGTTCTCATGTAAAAATAATAAATTGTTACTTAGAACCATGTGGTTTTCATGTGACGAAATATCTTTAGAAACTTGTTAAGTTCTCAACAGTCCAATATTATAAATTATTCTATATTCGTTACGTCACTATCTTGACAGCAATGACCAGTGTGTTAATTTTCAGCTACAAGAAGACTTCAGGTATGTCAAAAATGATGAGAAAGTTCTAGAAACTGCCAAAATCAAGCAACTTGGGACACCCTGTACATGTCTAGAGAAGACATATTAATTAGGTCTAAATGTATACGAATGAACTGAATAAGTTTTTCATTGTTTTATTCTGGCAGTTACCTATAAGTAAAAACTTAGTAGGAAAGTCATAAAGTTATCTATTTTGTATACAGGGTATTAGGGGTTCGTTAGAGTAATTAGAGGACATACCTAATAGATTATGTCAAAAGCAACAAAGATTCTTATATAATTGTGGTGACAAGGGATTACTTATCAAAAAAAATCTTTAGGTTGCAATTTCTGACGACTGTTTTCATTTAAAATAGTATACATTTTCATGAACAAATTTAGCTTCGATTATTATAGTTATTATAAACATAAATTTTATAACGTCTGTCACCCTATCATTAAAACAGTTACATTTTATTTCATTGAATGAAACAAAACATTAATAGCATTCATTCAAAAAAACAATATTTACGACTCTCTTCTCTGGGCGGGGAATCAAAGTAATTAACCAAATAAATCAAATCAACTTTTAACTAGATAAAGTAAGAACAAAGTTAGACAAGGCAATCGCCTATACAAATGGTAGAAAAACCTAAAACCAACTCATTTATTTATTCTTTGGGCGCCACCATCTTTTATGTTTAAAAAATAATGTTCTTCTTTAACTCAAAAACAACGGGCCATTATTATAAGATGGAAAAAATGTATAGCCGTTTAAATAGTCAACGATAATCAAGCACAAATCAATGTAAAGTATATTAAATGAAATTAGTTTCAAGGCACGAGGCCGATTTGCAAATCTTAAAAACGTTCATAACAATAATTCATTGTTCACACGCGAGGTACTCAAAGTCTGACCACAAGTCAATAGGTGGTGGTGTCTAGGTACCTAGGATGTTCGAATTTAAACTTTTTTCTGCATTTACATATTTTTCTTCGATAAGATAATATAATTAAACAATCTTACTTACTGCTCTTGTGACGAATAATCGGTCTGGGCTTTAAGGAACTTCAGTAAGCTCAGCTACCTCCATTCTCTATCGTGTCTCGAGCCTGTCTGCCCTCGTTTCGCCTCTTAAACTGAAAGCACCAACGAATTTGTTCCTGAGTGCGCGCGATGGCACCGCTTTGTAATCAACTTTTTTTCCCTGCACAGTAGCGGCGCACTAAATAGCTAATACAATAAGGTTTAGTAAAACTATTCTATTTGAATTTGGAATTTAACTGATAATTCAAACATCTTGTATAATTTATAAGGAATGCGGTCCAAATTATTTATTTAAAAAAACTATTACATACTTTATCCACAAATTTAAACATTACACCAAAAATAAAATATTTACATTGTTGATGATTCCACAATTATTAAACTTTTGTGTTTGATATTTTATATTGAGGGATTGTGACAATATTTACAAACCGGGAATAACCGATATATTAAAAAATTATATAATGCTGCGATGTCACGACTGTTGATGGTAATTTAGTATATAAATAATATTGTCTGAATCTTATTTGTGGCATTCTCTTGATTTTTCTTTTTCTTTCTTGTGACTTACTGCCTCATAATTAATGCTTGTATATCTAAAAAATACATTTACCCCGTATGATGCTGAAAGAATAAACCTCTGTGCCTGTGATTTGAGATCAAATGAACAATCAGAGGGTGTTTTTTGAAAATTAGAATAAAACAAAGAAAACCTAACTTAATTAAAATTTGGACCAGTTATATACACTATTTAAATATTACCTTTTAAATCGTAAGAAATTTGATCCGTATAAAGCAACATCGGTAGTGCCACAATCTTGGACCATTACTATTTTTCATATTTATCAACGATATACTGAATAATATTAAGTATAATCATTTCATGTATGCGGATGATATAAAAAATTTTAGTAGAGTTTTATCTACGGCTGCTTTTATAGCTCTTCAAATTGAAGTGAATATAGTGAATGACGTGTTTAGGATTATTTGTGTTTATAAATACTTCCGATAAAATATGTAGTTCAATTCCAATATAATATTGACTTAACTCTACTTGTCAGAGGTGTTGTGAAATGCCCACATAATATTTTTAATAAAATAACTGCCAGTTTGTGAGAAGAAATTAATTAAAATGACAATTTTCTCATTGAACTGAAATAAAAACAGTTGACATGGCAATGAAACTGTTAAGCCCACATAGCATTTTTATATACCATACATATACTATACATATTTAATAGGTACATGTGGATATTTGATGTATGTTCAAAATAAATTCACGTGTGTATGTCATATGAAACATTATATACACCTGTCTAGCATATGTACTTATTAGGACAATAAAACAAAAATTACCCTGAAAAGAAACTGGTTTGAAACAATTATGTTTGAGAAATAATTGTTATTTCAAATACTGTACTAGCAAAATAAATTTAACTTTGTTTTTGTTTTTAAAATAAAGAAATAATACAAGTTACCGTATACAGGGTGTACTAAAAGTGAAGAAAAACCCACTTAAGTCAATTACAATAGAAAACTTTCAACGGAAAAATTACTTCGTTACAAGGTAGATGACATATACGAAAAAAAAAAAAAAAAAGCCGAGTTGGATTTGAACCCCGGTCGATCGCGCACCCTAATCCTTCATAGTAGTTAACTGAGCTTAATACAGGGTGGGCAAATTTCAATGTTTGTATAACGTAAATCGGTAACTGTAAAAGATACAAAAAAATGGAAGACACATTCTCTATCTCCTTTTTTTGAGACAAATTCACTGGCGAAAACAAAAATTTGCTATCATCTTTTGTTTTCGAGTTATAAACAGAAGTTCGATTTTTCGACTTTTTGACACATGTCAATATCTTAAGTGTTTGTAAAGTTATGAGAAAACAACTTTTACATTCTTCAGGAACTTTTTTCTGTATAATACAGTGGCGACGAGAAAATTTAAAAAAGGTGCAATTCCGAGTTATGGCATAAAATTGTATTATTTTAAATGGGAATCGTAGCTGGCTATGGTTTAGTTAAAAAGGATTTTTTTTCTCTTTCAAATTATATATCATATGTGGGGTCGTTTTTGATGTGTAAGTATTTAACAAAGAATATAATCTTTCATTAGATTACTTTTGCGTTTTTTTTTTATATTTATTCCAAGTAGGCGTATGTCGTCTATGACAATGTTTATCCATTTATCAATAAATTGCATATTAATAATTTTGATTCCGTCATAATTACACCCCATTTAATCGTAAAAGTGACGATGTCTTACTAAAATTACGAGAAATATGATATGCTAGAAAGCTTCATTCAAAGTAATAACAATTATGACATTGCATCCGAAATATATTTCAATCGCTATCCAAAAAGAAGACAACCTAATAAAGCTATTTTTTTAAAGGTTAAAAGAAAATATCATCAATTGTGGGTCCATCAATAAGCTAAGATCAAAAAATTACAACACTGAAGATACTGAAGAAATTTCTATAACTGCAATTGGAATGGCGATTGCAAGTTCTTCAATTTCAAGCTGTCAAATTGAAGCTGTTTCTGGGATTTCAAGATGTTGAGCTTTGGGTATTTTGAAGGCAGAAATTCAGGCCTTATACAATAAGGATACAACATCACCTGCAACCAACTGATCTTCAGCGACGATTGGAGTTTTGCATACCATATGCGTCAAAAAAATCAACAAGATCCATTCTTCTATTGAATGTAGTTTGGACAGGTGAGGCCTACATTAGCAGTGCAGGAATTTTCAACAGGAATAATGAGCACTATTGGTCTGATATGAGCCCTCACCATACCGTTGACGTGCGATATCAGGGACGCTTTGGTTTCAGTGTTTGGTGTGCCCTACGTGGCAATCGTGTTTTTACATATGATATATATCAAGAAAATCTTAATAGCCAACGGTACTACTAAATCTTAAATCAGATAATTATTGAGGAATTTGTGGACAATTTATCCGTGAGGGAAGAAATCAGTTCTTCCAACAAGATGGTGCACCACCTCAGGACCGTTTCAGAATTATTAAATTCTAATTTTGGAAATAACTGCATGGGAAGCAACGGATCAGTGAGGTGGCCACCACGATCACCTAACTTAACGCCACTGGAGTTTTTCTTTCGGGTCACATGAAAGTCAAATTTTACAAGAAAACTAGTACCGACATAAATGAACTCAGACAAAATATTACAGACTGTGTGAATTCCATTTCAAATATTCATATTTATAATGCAGTTCAGAGTATTATGAAGGTGTGTAATTTATGTATCGAACATAACAGACATCAGTTTGAACATTTACTTTACTTTGAATTTTAATTTTGTAATTGTAATGTATTATAAAAATAGATATAAATATCTGATTTTTTGGTCATGGCTTGTTGAAAGACCCACAATTAATGAGATTTTCTTTTAACCCCATAAAAATAGCTTTATTAGGTTGCCTTCTTTCTGGATAGCAATTAATAGTTATTTATGATACAAGTGTTAAAAATTACTTTTTATTTTGTGAGTGGAGAAGTTTGCAAAACGAGCGTTAGCGAGTGGAGCAACTCCACAGAGGATGGAAAAGTTCGAGTGTTGTAGAAGGATACTTGGAAGATTCGTTAGATACAAAAAGAGGATTGCTTGTCACATTCTTCCAAATAATTGCCCTTCTTCTAACAATTCAGAAATAGAGCATATTAATAGTATTTCCTCCTATGCTTCAAGTTCAACTTCAACAATTTCTTCTTGTGAAGTAGCTTCCTCACAAGAGATATATTACTAATTGCTCCAATTGTACAATTAATATAAATATTTCTAAATAACTTGTAAGTTTTTGTTAATAAATATATAAATGTCATTATGACAAACGACTTGTCATTTTACTTTTTGCACTAGTGTTAAAAGTAAATCATGTGATTATTTATAACGCGAGTTTATATAATATTACATTTTGAATTCAAGTATGCCATGTTAAAAATTTAGTTTTTAATGGTGTTTGTAGAAAAAATTTATTTCGGATGCAATATCACAATTGTTATTACTTTAAATAAAGCATTCTAGCATATCATACTTCGCTTAATTTTCGTAAGACATCTTCACTTTTACCATTAAATGGGGTGTAATTGTGACGGAAACAAAATTTTTAATATGCAATTTACTGACAAACGGATAACCACTGTCATAGATGACACAAGCCTATTTGGAACAAATATAAAAAAACGCAAAAGTAATCTACTAAAAGATTATTTTCGCTATTAAATATTTTACACATCAAGTAACCTCACAGATGATATATAGATTGAAAGAGAAAAAAAATGTCCCTTTAAACTAAACCATAGCCAACTGTGATTTCCATTTAAAAAAATACAACTTTCTGCCATAACTCGAAATTGCACCTTTTTTTCGATTTTCTCGACGCCACTGCATTATACAGAAAAAGGTGCCTCATGAATGTGAAAGTTGTTTTCTTCATAACTTTACAAACAACCAAGATATTGACATGTGTCTAAAAGTTGAAAAATCGAACTTTTGTTTATAACTCGAAAACAAAAGATGATAGCAAATTTTTGTCTTCGCCAGTGAATTTGTCTCACAAATAGAGATCGAGAAAGTGTCTTCCATTTTTTTGTATCTCTTACAGTTACCGAGTTACCTTATATAAACATCGAAATTTATCCACCCTGTACATAAGCTAGTTGGTATACTTTCAGGTCGATTATCGGATGATCTAATAAATTAACGATAACTCGAAAAGGATTATTGTAAGACAAGGAACACACTGAAATTAATGAAATAAATGTTGTAGACTAATAACATTATTATCGTGAACGAACGCGTACGGGGTAGGAGCAATTAAACTTTGTTATTCCGTAAATTTTCCTATGTCATACTTTTACATATTTTATAAAAAATGCTCCTTGTCTACTCTGATAGAGAAATAAAAAATTGACAATACTTAAATATCTATTCAAACGTATGTACATATATATCATATCATAAGTACATTGTAAAATAAATACACACCCATCATTCACGTTATACTGAAAGTGAAGTCTGTACAACATTGAATAACGTACATACCCTCAATATACATTCGGACACAACAGAGCTACTGTATGTTTTAAGAACATCATACTATTACGTGTTTGCTATCCACACAAACACCCCACACCGTGGATTCGGATTGAAAGTCTAGGTAACACTTACCCATTACTTTATTAACTAATCAATAATTAACAATAATAGATTAATAATGACTGTCTTAACGGTTATCGCAATTAAACACTTATAAGTAAAGCTGCAAATCGTTTCTGTGTATCATGGTCGTAGAGTACAGATGTACTTACTGTCGCCGGCATTCATCTTGACCGCGAAACTCTTTCTACAGTCCAGTCTATTATTAGCTCTCGAGTTGTGTACACGTTAAGTCACTTGGGCGTATTGCATATTGTTTTTGTATTTTTATTTTATTTGTTGTACTGTATTGTTCATATTAATTTAATAATAAACCATGGCAGACGTAAGCAGGGGTAGAAAACGGCCATTTGCTGACAAAGTGAATAAATTCATAGATGATTTCTCGAATTTATTCTACGATGGTGCTAAAATAATTTGTAAAGTGTGCGAGAAAGATTTGATGTGCCGGGATAAGCGTGATTGTGGACTTCACGTAAATAGTGTACAACATAAAAATAAAAAAAATGGCGTGCCTTCGACAACACAGTTTATGTTTGATTTACTATTAATGCTGATTGCCTGTGATGTTCCGCTGCACATACTTGATAAACAACCATTTCGAGAGTTCTGGAAAAAATACAATGCCCAGATGAAGTTACCAAGTCGCACAACGTTATGTAACTATCTACCAACTGTACACGTAGACATGGTAAATAAGATGAAATGTGAATTAAAAAATACACGGCTGTGGTTATCTGTTAATGAGTCAACAGATTGTAAAAAAATTCTATTTTAAATGTTATAGTACAAGTACTGGACCCTCTTAAATCGACAGTTCCACTGTTACTAGCTAGCAAAAGACTAAGTCAGTGTACCAGCGAAACAATTACCACGGTGGTGCTGGAGACGTTAGAAAAATTTGAACTGTCAAAAAGTCAAGTGTTGATGTTTGTGACTGATGGCGCCGTGCCAATGCATTCGGTAGGCCGTTCTTTGCAAGAACAAGGTTGTACGTTTATAAATGTTCGTGTAAAGTGCATGCTTTACATCTTGTGACAGAAACTATTCGAAAAGGTTTTCCAGAGGTGGATGCATTAATAGCAAGTACAAAAAAAAGTGTTTCTTAAATCTCCTAAATGTCTCCATGCATTTCATAGCAAGTGTCCCGGTATTCCCGAACCACCACAGCCGATTCTTACACGTTGGGGAACATGGTTGCAGGCAGCTTTTTATTATGCTGAATATTTCCAACAAATAAAAGCTGTGATATTACAATTCAATCCAGATGAGGCTGCAGCTATTAAGGAAAGCCAGACAAAATTCGAAGATATTTTCATTGAAACAGCTTTAAAAAATATTGCGAAGAACTATAAACCATTACATGAGAGCATAAAAAAAATTAGAAAACAAGTGCGTTGTCGTTAGCGGAGTCACTGCAAATAGTGGACGAAGTAAATCTACTGCTACACGCTATAGGTGACACAACAAATGAGGGCGTTAAAGAAAATTTCGCAAGTGTGTTAAATAAAGACACTGGTTTTACCAAATTAAGACAAATATGTGATGGTGCAGCCCCAGATCCATTAAGTGCGTTCAAAGTATATTTTACGTATACGTGTATTACATCAGTAGATTTCGAACGGTCATTTTCAAAATGTAAGAATATATTTTTACCAAAGCGAACATTACTCATGAAGACAACCATAGAAACATAACGTTATTAAATGTTACGTGGGTGGTAAGGGAGAGAGTATGACCGTGGTTCAGCCAAAGTTTTGGCTTTGAGTTTAAATCCAAGGTTATGATTGTTTCAACAACGGTATATCAGAATTTTAAACCAAGTTCAGCTGAATTTTGGTTGAACCATGTTCGTACAACTGGCCCCGGTATATTGAAACTTTACATCATTTAATGTTTAACAGTAACCAAGACGCAACATAAATTCTTGTTGCGTGTGAAGGAAATAAACATATCGTGGTCAAATTAGAAAAATTATAAAGTTTTAAAATGTTTATTGTATAAAAGTAGAAACAAGTTAATTTTTTTTACATAACACGTTCTATATTTAATTATCGTCTTTATACAAGCTTGGATCTTGAGTTATTAATTCGAAATGGTAATTTTTCTCAACCACGCCTGTTTCATCTTTTGTGGATATTTTGTTGGTAACGCCTCCTGCATTATGACTCGCACCAACTACTGGAGATGGTTGAGGAGATCCACTACCAGCTTCTATAAAATAAATAAACAAATAAATTTTATTATTGTCATTATTTATCGGAAATTATTTTATAGTTATTAATTCTAGAACGATCCTAATATAAAGAGAGATTGAAAATACCTGAAAAATGTATAAGAAATGTTTTAGCCAAGTCACCTAAATAACTCCAGGAAATCGAGAAAATGCAGGTTTATTTACATAATGAGGTGATACGCTACATTGTGCATCCGAATCACTCTTAGAGATATTTATATTCAAAAAATTGTTCGCGTTAAGTAGATGAAGAGGCTTATTTGTTTAATTTTCGAAAGATGTAAAGTGTTGTTTAATTACATTCTTGATCAATATGCAAATTTTAAACAAAAGAATGCAGGGAAATTTTTTTTTTTAATATTTTTAATATTTTTAATATTTTTATTAATTTATTAATTTCAAGAAATGGTCAATATAAAGAAAATCAAGTCAATTAATTCAAGGAAAGACATTGAGAACTTAAACGCATGTTATTTTAATCTTATTAATAAGTTAGGTAAAAAATAGCTATAATTTGAAATACATTATTTACAAAATATTAAGCAAATAATCAGTCCTTGCCATTATTGCAAATAATCGGTTTTTTCTCTTTTATCTATGATGGTTTTTATTCCTTCTCATGTGTTTTGTGTACTTTAACGTTTAGAAAGATTCACATTCGTGTCATTACTATTACACGCTATAGTTTGATAATTGTACCTCTATATGTGATATATAAGTGTATATGTTACATAAGTACATTAAAGAAAATTTCTTTATACCCAACAATTTTATCTGTTTGTTTCCTGTTTTATATATATTTTATGGTGACCAGGAAAAACTCATAATTAATATAAGTACTTATTATTTTACACTGCATATGTAGTTTTACCAAGTGTGATATTATGTTGTTAAATTAAATTTTGAGATGCCTCAAAAAAAGTAAATTTCAATATTATTAATTATTGTTAATATTTTCTGATTTTTAATGTCTATTTATATGTATATGCACGTGTTTTGTGTATGTTTGTTGGTGTATATATCCATTTATTTATTTAATAATTTTTTTTATTGTTTGTTCCACATATTATATTGTATATACATTTTTTTTATTTACATTTTTTACAAATGTTACACATCATAATTTTATATCTTACAGTGCCCTGAAGATGATAATAAAAATTACCGAAACGTCAGCAAGTTAAGAAAGTAGTTTTTCTCAAAATAAGGACCTTTACCCAAAAAAAAATTTTCCAGCAATTAATAAGTCGGTCTAAAAACTTTTCTATTACATTTTTATTAATATTCATATTCTGAATATCAGCGTGAATTAGTAATAGGTACCAAACAAAATTAAAAATAAAAAGAAAAAACTAATACGTATTTAAAAAACACATTTTTTAGGAACATTTGCATATCAAAGCTTTCCTAATGGCATTTTTCGACATTCAAACCATTCTCAGCGATTTTCTTTTACAGTATGTGAATTCGTGTATACCGTGTATATCACGTATCCACGTGTGAACTTTTATGACATGGTTTTAATCTCAAGGCAATCGATTTTAGCCTAAATCAAGCAATACAATTTTTAACACGCTTTTATTAGCTTTCACTTGTATGTTTGTTTGTTTGTAACCGACTCTTTGGACTCGATTTTGACCCACTTTAAACGGACAGATTTAATTGAAACTTTGTACACTTACGAAGAACCGGTAACAATACAATAATTTGATAAGTTTATATCATTATCCTGATCAGGATCGCCAGTCCTTTCCTCACGTATCCTCTGCGTGAGAGCAAGAGGCTTAATATTGTAAGTATATTCCGTGAATGAAAAAAGCGTGGGGCGCTTTGTGCCATATTTTTCGTATATCGAGCAACCCACGCTTTTTTCACAATAATATTAGTATTTTTCGTTCATTATTGTTTTCAGTTTATATTAATAATTATTTTTCACTTTTTTAGTTTGATGTGCTTTAAAAGCGTGTTTTTTTAGTTTTTTTTAAATTATATTTATTTTCTATATGGTGCAAATTTGTTGGATGTATAATGAGGATAAGGCGTAAATACTGCAAGATGTTTTCTATAACTATAAACTAGGAAACTAAAGACTTACTTGGTGGTGCTGCTGCAACATTCGGTGCTGCAGTTGTAGGAGTGGCAGGTTTGTTTATTAATTGTTGTAGTCTTTCCCTTTGCATCTCTTTTAAGCGCTCCATTATGTTCGCCTGTGGATCATTTTCGAATCCTGCTCTTTGTTGCAGATGAGGTCCCATGCCGCTTCGAGTCCTGCTTCTCCTTAGTTCATTTATACGATGTTGAATTTGTTGTATTCTGCGGGTTAATGAAAACAGTGTTTTTATTAAATTAATATTCAGTGTTTTTACCATGTCCACATATTCTCTATTTATGACAATTACAGCCATATTAAAAGAAAAAGACACCCGTAATAATGTACGAGAACTGTTAGATAAGGTTTGAAATGTATGAAATTTTGGTGTACTTGACGTTTTTTATTGGCTTATAGAATCTACCATAAAGCGCTAGTGAGCAAATTCTTGGGACACTGTGGAGATGGGGATACATGATCACTACTACCTACTCTAAAACTATCAGTTCATGAAAATGTTTCATTAAAAGTTTTGTTTAAATATGTATCACTTGAACAAACTTAAAGTTTTTCAACATCATTGTTTTTGGTATGTTTCTAGCGTATGTGAAGAACTCAGAGGATTATTTTTATTACAGTGTCCAAGATATTTCAGTTTTGAGGGAATTGGGGTTTCACCCATTAATGTACATAATTTTTTTGCAAATACGAATAAGCCCAATTCACAGGCTATGAAAATATTGCAATGGGGACACAATTTATTGATGAACTAAGGAATACAAAAAATGGAAATGTCTTGGGTGAAATCATTTAAAGTTACCTAAATAACATAAATGTCATATACATATATTAAAGGTTCGAGGTACCAAGTTCGACATTATTTAATATTGAACATTCCAGCCTACCAAAATTTGTAACAGCATCATTATCAAAAAACGCGAATCTCTCCTAAGCAACTGTTATGTCACCAGGAGAGTCCTTGTTTAGTTCTGGCAAAGAAATTAATATTTTATATTTTAAAGATCTACTTTTTGATGCAAACTCCAGGCCAAGAAGTTCAGCTCATGGACATGGCGGCAGTCATGCGGCACTAGACGTTAAGCTATTTTCCAGTGTTTCCAAATGGTTGATAATTGTCAGAATGTTACGATAATCTGGGATTTTATTTGGTAATGAGCCTCTGATAATAGCATAATTTACGATAAATTTTTTTGGAACGTCATTTTTTCTATAAAATTATTTACACCTTAAAAAATAACTAATTTGTTTCATATACAATGCATATAATACATTGAATACTGTTCCATTTTACAAGCTGTGATGAATATTTGGTGAATTTCGTTAGTAATGCGGTAAGTAATATGAGATTTTGTTTATGCAGCTATGCTCATTTATTTCATAGTATACTATAAAATAAAAACTATGCTGCACAAAAAATGAGAGCTCTGCCTTTGTTTCTGCATCGATGCATGTCTAACTTGATTTGAAAAGTTTCTACTTTTAAATATAAATATTTGTTTTACTTTTGCTTGCTATTTTTGGATATTGGCGTATTATTTGAATTGAAGTATCCGGTAATCCTGGTTATATTATGATAATCACACTTTCACAATCTGACAACGTACGTATACCCAACACAGCATTAGTAATATTATAGCGAGGAAGGGTTGATGAAACCGACTTTCTCCCTCAAAAGTCTAAATTACATTTACACTACTTTTATCACCGGCTTTAGCTAACACAAATTGTTTTACGGCCCACAGATCCTGAATAAAATGTTAATAAGTAATTGTAAAAATGACAAATTGTCATATTTATGGAAGAGAACATTTTCATTAAATTTATTGGGGTTAAAATTATGACGAAATCGTGGTGTGTAATATAAGAAAATACATAAAATATCATTAAGTAGGTATGTCACACGTGGCTAACGTAATAACACGTCTAAAACTGATATTGAATCGTTTCATAATAATTATATATAGTTGCTCTATAATTATTACATTCCTACGCAGATGTTTAAATTGTAAAAAACATCTTTTGTAACAAACTAAAAACCGTTTTATGTATTCAGTACATCAATAATTAATGCCCTAATTACGCAATGTGATTAAGAAATATTTACAAAACATTTTGATGTTATAAATACGTAATGGTGATGATCATATATTACTGTTATGTAATGTTGACATCTTATAATTTTGTAGTAAATTTAAAAATACTAATGATGCAACCGAGCTAGTTGGCTGGCTTATGTGTATGTCTCACTGGAAAAAAGTAAGGCTGGGAATCGAATACAAATAATTCGAGTATTCGAATATTCGAGTATTCGAATACGAATTATTCTAATGGGAAATTATTCGAATATTCGAATAGGTACTCGAATATTCGAACATATTCGACTATTCGAATATTCGATTATATCTGAGTAAATTTGAATATTAAAATATATTATTAAATTATGTACGAATAGGTATGCAGTTTGCATCCAACCAAAGTAGGTAGATAGTAGGTATAGGTAGGTACCTATTCTAAAATCCAAATATATAAATATACCACATTAGTGGCACGTTTTACTCCCAGTCAAACTATTCCATCTCTTTCTCGCCTCGACCTTATTCTTACTGTACTAAAGCAGGGGTTAAAATTAAATTTTAAATTTTAGAAAGCCTGTAAATATTAAACTATTGACTTTTCATGTATTTATTTTACCTTCACCATCTGCGTCTTTTTTAAAAACATTCTAATTTTAGAGCACTTTTATTTTCTTCGAAAAGGAAAAATAGTTATGACACAGAAGTATAATAAACTAGCTCTATTTTTGTTTTATTTAAGCTTCAATAGTTAAATGTGAAAAATAGCGCCTCAATCCTAAAATAAAATACTAACTGAATAATTCTGACCCTTAAAGCACATGTATAGGAGACATACCCTATTGTGGGTATGGAAAGCAAATCAAATTACCTGCTTAGTGGTTTACGTCACGACTATTATTGTGGTCTATCCAACCAAATACTCAAATAGAGTATTCACTATTCACTAGTATTTAGTGCTATAGCTATTAATAATGAATATTCGAGGATCCGGATTATTCGGATACCTATTCGATAATTCGGATTATTCGAGTATTCGAATATTCGAATAGGTATTCGAATAATTCGAATTATTCGAATATTTCGAATATTCCAATATTTATTCGAACGAATATTCGAATACTAAAATCTGGAAAATTCCCAGCCTTAGAAAAAAGCCTATGAATAAGGAAAATATCATTTATGGATATGAATTTAAAAAGTAAGAAAATAAATGACATATAAAAACAGTCATACAAATTTTCGCACTATTTTAACTAACTGTATAAAAGTATGAAAAATTATAAGTCTCCAATAATTAAAAATATGACTATTTTTTATAAAACTAAAAAGCAAAATGCATATCTTCTGATGCCTTTTACCAAAGTTTGATCAGCTGTCAGGTAATGGAATGAATAAGTAATGTATTTAGTAATTACCTCTGCTGTACATTCTGGTTTCTTCTAGGAGTAGTTATTCTATGAATCGGTGTAATAGGTCTATATGTTGTGTATCGAGGGGTTGACCATCTAGTAGTTGAAGGAAAATTCATTGATGGCCGTGATCTTGGTGTAACCATCCTGTTTGGTAACTGTTGTCCCACAATATTTTCAGCTTGCTGAATTGATGTATCCACTTCGCGTTTTACAACTCCATTATTAAATTTCTCATCCACTTTCAACTTCACACCCACTGCTTGAGCGTTTTTTTATTATCAATTTTTTGTCAACATCTAGAATGTGAATAAACGTCGGAATAAAAATAAAATTAATTCAAGTATTCACTTCAAAACAAAATAATTGACTGTATATAGGAAACAAATAAATTTACAGTATAGTCTAGTTTAATGGTTTTTGTGACGGAAGAAATCTAAATAAAGTAATCATGTTGGTTCGGATGCTGGAAAGACCTATACATATCTGGGTGTGCAACAAAGGCACAACTTGGATGTAAAACAAATAAAGGATTCTCTCCACGGCAAGTACAAACACCGACTTCGAAAGATTTGGTCTTCAGAACTTTCGGCAAAGAATAAGGTGTCTGCTACTAACATGCTTGCCGTTCCGGTTCTGCTCTACTCCTTCGGAGTAGTGAAGTGAACCGTAGACGAGCAGCGCCAATTAGTCAGAGATACCCGCAAAATGATGCATATTCATAGCAGTAATCATCCTAGATCGTCCGTCCCTCATGTGTACCTCCCACGTTAACCGGGGGTGGGTGGCGGAGGATTCTTGAGCATATAGTATACGCATGGCAGAGTAGTACCTGAGCACGTAACATCCTCAGGAGCTCAGATTCCCGCTTGCGGATTGTAAAACATCACGAATCTGTAGAAGTGGGAGTAGAATTGATCAAGGCAGCAAAAAGAGCCGCAGATGAACTCGGTTTCGAATCGACACTAGGTGAGGTGGCTAGCGAGGTGCTGATGTAGTCAGTCAGTAAACTTCAGCCAAACGACCTGAAAGACCGAATTAGAGCTGCCGAACAGAAAAAACTGTTTCGGCAGCACGTCGATAAATCCCATCATGGTGTCTTCTATAGGAATATAGAGACACTGGGTTTATCGACCAGACTGACATTGGTTTTTCCAAGGTTAGCCAGGTTTAAATCGGAGACCGAGGGATTTATCATGACACGTCAGTATGTGGTTATCAACAGCTTGGTCTACCGTAGTCGCATATGGTGTGTAGAGGTTCCTTATATGAACTACATGACCTGCCGTCAGGCGCCAGAATCGCTCATGCACTTACTTTCTGCATGCTTCGTGTATGAGATTTCAACCTACATCCACCGACATAACGCCGCGTTACGAGTGCTATATTACCACTTAAGGTACTCGTACTGGGTAGACCGTTGTCGAGAACGAGAAATGTCGCATTTATTGGAACTACTCATTTCCGACTGTCAGGCTAATCCAAACCAATAAGCCTGACATAGTCCTTCTTGACCATCAAACCAAGGTGATATATGATATATGTCATCGATTTTTCGGCTCCTGCCGAGAAAACCATCACCTTGAAGGAGAAAGAAATGCAACCATAATATCGCGATCTGCGGTACGAGCTCCAAATACTGTACCCAGACTACTCAGTCAAGATGGTCGTCCTGATAATTGGTGTACTCGGAGGGACAAAACCTACACTGTTCTCAGAATTGATGACCATACCGTCCAATAATCAGCCATGGCTGGCAGACCAAATGTAGAAGGTGGTCATTCTGGGTTATTTACGTCTGCTTAGGGCACAATATTCTGGAGGTTTCTTTATTAAAATTTTATTATTCATTGTCAATGAAGTAATCTACGGTTTTCCATGTTCAGCCATCCTGTATCTTTTAACTGATTTTCAAATCTAAGGTCAACAATAACGCCTTAATTTTTAGCATAATCAACTATTTCAAGATTTTCTTGATCTATATTTACTTGAACTCGGTTTTAACAGAATTACGTAATTGTTTAGGATCAAAAAGTAGAGAATTCGATTTACTGGCATTAATCATGAGAAGTGATCTTCTGCTGACTTTAGAATAAAATTAGGTATTCATTAATACGAAAACAAGCACCGTCGACATCAGAAGCATTAAAAGAATAATAGAGCTGAGTGTTGTCGGCGTATAAATGAATTTGACACTGTTTTAAATCCGAAATAAACTTACTGGTATATACGGTAAAAAGTGATGGTCCAAAAATAGAACTCTGCGGCACATCTAAAATGATATGGTCAATACAAACTTTTTGATGCCGATGCTTTAAATAATTTTCAAATAAGATAACCGTTTCTTTTGTGAGCCCTATATGTAATAATATAGGTAAGAGTAGGTATATCATGGCTTAGAGTAGCAAATGCACGATTAAAGTCTCGTAAAATTAAAATTGTAAATAAACTTTGAACTGTCACTCCCATATTGTCATCAACTACTTGCAAAAGTGCCGTAATGCAACTGTATCCAGTTCTAAAACTTGACTGTACTGTAGGAAGTACTTGTTTCTCTAGTAAATAAACTCAGTTGATTTTCTATAAGGTTTTCAAGTATTTTAGATAGTGTTTGTAAAATACTGATAGCAGGCAGGGCTCTAAAATCTTCTGGATTATTATTTTTAGGTAATACAGTAATTAAAGCACTTTTCCATTGGTCTGGAAAAACATTTTCTTACAAACAAAATTCATTATATTTGTTAAATAAGGAGTAATATGCGGACAACTTAACATAATTATTTTTAAATTAAACTTATCTCACCCTGTAGCATTTGTATTAATTTCCCTAATTATTTTTAATACTGTAGTTTCATCGACAAGCGTGAACTTGAAAGATGAATCAAATAATAAGTTATTTTTATGACAATTTAACATAACATCAGGAGCAACTATGGATGGTAAGAAATTTACAAAATAATTATTTACATCATTTATATTTATTAATTTTTCAGGTATGTCTATGTTTTTATTTTGAGAAATTATATCATTATTTTTAAGAATTTTCTAACATTGTATTCGAATTATTTAATTTATAGCTTAGACGAGATTGTTGCAAGTGTTGAAAGTTCAGTTCAATACTTTACTGATTACTCTAAAGGATTTGTTAGAGAAGCTTGCAGAAATCAAATCTCGACAAATATTGTCACTAAAGTTAATAAAAAAGTCATAATCTACAAAAGACAGACAAATTATCAAACGGTTGCGTAAAAAAGACTGTTTTTATTTAAAAGCAGATAAGGGCAATAAGGTTGTTAATTTAGATAAAGATGGGTAGACAATCTGATTAGTAATGGTCCTTATAAAAAACTTTCTTGAAATCTATTACCAAAAATGGTTACTGAAGTAAGAATGTGCTTAAATCCTGCAACAACCTTATTACTCCAGCTTTAAATAGGAAGTTACATGTATCGAACCCAAGTGTACCTAGATTGTACTGCTCGACTAAGATACATAAACCAGGAAAGTCGGTACGTCATATTGTTTCAGCAATCGGATCGCCAACTTACTACCTATCAAAATGGTTAACAGAAGAGTTCGAAAATTTACCTATTGCACCATCTAGTTTCTCTGTGATTAATTCCAACGATTTCATCAATAAGGTGAAAAATATTCAGTTGCAAGAAGGTGAAATTTTGATCTTCTTTGACGTTTGTTCATTGTTTCCAAGTGTTCCGATACTACAGACCTAAGGATCTACTCGAATTAAACAATCTCAGTCAAGATGTAGAAAAAGAATATCTTAAACTCATTAAATTTTGCATCAAATAAAATTGTTTTCGATTCAACGATAATTTCTTCGAACAACATGAAAGAACAGCAATGGGTAACTCTTTGTCACCATTCATTACCGGCCTCTTCATGTACAGATTCGAGACGGAAGCAAAAGAAGAGCTCGAGTATTTCCCCAGGGAATCCGATTCTTTCTTGAAGCCGAAACATACTTTTATAATTTATCTTATGAATATTAAGTAAGTTGTGGTGTAGAAGAAAATATTAGTGAAAGAATAAATACATTAATCGGCAGCATTTAACTGTTACTTTTTTCTATTTAAAATGGAAAAGAAATGTATTAACGGGGTTTACAATATTGGTTTGGAGAAAGGCAATGGAAACAAATTAATTTAGTTAAAAATATTAATTTGTCAAGACACATGCAATAAATTTCTAAAATTGTATCTTACCCAGAATGATTTGTTTGTAAAAATTTAAAAAAACGTTGATGAATATTTAAGTTCTCCAGGTATAATTGCCGTCTCTTTTTGTATACAAATAACATCTTTAATTGCCTGTGCCAGTATGCTTTTCGGGGTAATCTTCACATTACTGCACAAGTTAACAATTGTTTACTCATTTTACCCATAAATAGAAATTTTTCGCTCTTACAAATTGTTTCGTTATTTTTACTTTTGTTATTTTAGTTTTAAGTTGTTGTATTTTCTACCCTTGTAAATTCATTTATCACTTAAATTTTATTCATTTTACCATAATGTAAATCGGGCTTAAGAGAGGTCTTGCTCTGCTTTAAATATAGTCCCCTTTTTTTCCCTCTCCATCTCCTGTTCCTTTTTTTGGATAGACATTTTTTGGTTTGTGAAAAAATACGGAGTGGAGAGACAGAAACGAGTACGTCTTGGACGAGTGCGTTACATATACATATACATGCTTATAGTTACCGATATCGTTATCGATTATTTTTCTCACGTTACACCGGCCGGTGGAAGAAGTGACATCCATCCGCTATTTTTTCTTCCTTCATCACGAGGTAGGTGTAAGACCCGTAACGGTATTTATTTTATGCAGTTTCATTTACCACTGATATCATAATAATTATTTGTTGTGCAAATGTGAAGGGGGGCAACCTTGCTCTGATTTAGGTATAAAGAACTCATTTAGCCCTAGTAATACAATCCACGTCATTACATAACAGAAATGTATATTAAATTTTGTTATTTCAAGAACAAAAAACTAGTCCTTATTAAAAGCAAAGTTTTTTTAAATTTCATCATGTTGTCAATTTATTGACAATAATATCTAAATATATTTAAAATACATTTGAAAAATTTTTAGAAATTGATATCGATTTAACTTTAAAATGGAAAAGTTATGCATCTTGCAACTGTGCTAGAAGCAATTCGGCACTAAAAAGTTTACTTCAGCTGTAACAAAAAAAAACATCCTCGATACAAAATAAATCAAAAAAATGGTTATAAAGAAAATTAAAATCATTCACACGAAACTTCATTAAATCTCTTTATGTACAGGGTTATTCATTATAAATTACCCACCCCTTATCATCGTTATTGCCTATAGAAAAAAAGTTTTAAATAAAAGTTTTGTGATTATGACTAAATTTTGTTAAAATGCTATCAAAAGTACAGTAGTGTGCAGATTTCAGGGGATACAAAAAAATAATATTATTTTTAAATGGGATACCCTGTATATTATTAAATTATTGTAATAATGCTTTGTTCCTGATTTCAAAAATATACCATGTGTTACCCCTATCTTATACTGTTTTGGAGTTATTAAACGTCGAATATCTTAGTTAAACTACTTACTGTAAATATGGAAAGGTTAAAATTATTAAAGCGAGCTATGAAAATGACAACTATTATCTTTGATAAGTGACATTTCTTTAATGAGATAATCAAAATGGTTTACAGTGAGGAAGAAAAAAACCAAATATTTATACAAAATAGATAACAAAGATTTATTTATGAAATTTAAATATAAGTAAATAATAACTTATAAAAGATGTTCGATATGTCCACCATTATTGTCAATGCAGAATTGATAACGTCTTCTTATATTTATAATTGCACCAAAAATGGCTTCATTATTTATATTATTACAGATTGTTTATTTCAAATCGAATCCTGTCTTTAATGACTTGAATACTATTATTATTATTATTATTGAAAATGTCTTTTAGAAATCCCCAAAAAATTTAAACCATGGGGGTCAAATCCGGAATGTTAGGTGGCCATTTAATAGGTCCATTATTTCTTATCCATATTGGGAATACATTAATCAAATGGACACTATGCGGAGTTTCCCCATCCTGCATCCAAATTATATCATCAAGTTCGGCTTCCGGAAAATTCTGCAAAAGAATATTTTCTGATTCTGGGATAATTATTTCCAGATAGGTAACTCCAGTTAAAGTATAATCATAAAATATAGACCCAACAATTTTATTTTTGAAAATTCCTCATCAAACGCTAACAGTTTTTCTTCCTGATTTTTTTATTTGTTTTACCAATCTTTTTCTGTTGTGCTTGTTTTCCCACGACCTTCGATTTTCCTATTAAAAACTCCTGCCGTAGAAAAAGATGATTCATCAGTCCATAATATTTTTAGTAAAAATCGGGATCTTCATCCAACTTTTGCATCGTCTGGCGGCAAATGTCCATCCCTTTCGTTTTATGAGTCTCTGTTAAAACTTGTACGGGTAAACTTTTATATGGTCTGTAGCTGTTATCTTTTAACATACGTTGGATTTTGGAATAATTCTTATCTAATTGATCGACTGCATTATTTATATTACATTCAGAATTTTCTAAAAAATAATACAATGTTTCACAAAAATTTATTCGCGAATAAATATGGATGGGCTTACCTTCGAAATGAAGCAGTATATCTAGCTGTTCTTCCTGGTTTGCTTGAATTACATGCGTTCTTCTACTAAAACTGGAGGTATTATTCACCTTTCGGTAAATATTTTTAAACGTATTTTCTGATGGTGTTGGACGATTTGGATACAACACCCTATATGCTCTTTTTACTGCACATTTATTTTTGTTATTTTGGATATAACAAGTAAATATTTGGATTTTTTCTTCTTTACTGTAAACTATTTTGATTATTTCATTAAAGAGATGTCACTTATCATTCAAACATAATAGTTGTCATTTTCATAGCTCACTTTAATAATGTTAACTTTTCCATATTTACATTAACTAGTTTAACTAAGATATTCGACGTTTAATAACTCAAACGGTATATGGTAGGGGTAACATATGGTATATTATTGAAATCTGGAACAAAGGATCATTCCAAAAATTTAATAATATACAGGGTATCCCATTTAAAAAAACATTATTTTTTTTGTATTCCCGGAAATCTGCACGCTACTGTCCTTTTGATAGTATTTTAACAAAATTCACACAACTTTTATTTAAAACTTTTTTTCTATAGGCAATAATAACGATGATAAGGGGTGGGTAATTTATAATGAATAATCCTGTACCAATAAAGTGCTGCAACTGTTTTATTTTGTTTAATAAAATTTCGTAAATTAAACTGAATTTTTTCTTTGATAGATAAAAACTTAAATTCATGGCAAAGTTTGAGTTTTTTTCTTTTTGCTTTATGATGGCCTTGTGTGGGTTCCATTAGCCAGCGTATTATTGAAATTTGCTATGATCAAGAGGATAATAGAAACAACTACAATACATAAAGTAGGGGAATGAGAAACATGGAAAGGAAAAACAAAAGGACACACTTTATGTCGAGGGCCGCTCATGTCGTCCTGATTGAAGGCCATGGTCAAACGGAGTGAAAGGGAAAACAAGTAGAAATTTGTACACTTTTTGTTTAATTACTACATTAACTGTTCGTAGGTATTCGACAATAATTTGAAATGCTTCAAAACTCTGGCTTGCTGGAATGTAATTGACACTAAGATGCATTTTAAAAGTAGTCTGCAAAGTATGCGTTAAAATAATAGATTTTCGCAATTTTTCAAACTGAATATTTTCTTAAGCTTAAATATTTCCTTAAAGTATGGTATCGCTGGCAATCTTAAAAACAGATATTTAAGATGCCATTATAATTATACGATATAATTAGTATAATTTTTATATTTTTTATTAAAAAAACAGGACCTTTAAATTATTTTTCAACTAAAATAGATGTAATTTTTAAATAGGTGGTGATAAAGAATTTAAACACTATAAACAAATATTTCCAAAAATACATGTTTCCAATCAGCTCGGTGGTGGCCGTACTTTCAACCAAACCGCCTGGGCTCAAAACTGGGTAGCACCAAGTCGATGGGGTATAGTGGATAAGCGGACCTGCTCGCGTCATCATCTTTCGAAAGATATGTATAACTGTGGGCTCAGTGTACCTATGATGTAAGCATTTTAAAGATTTCCACGCTAGGAAAAAGTGAGGATACTGCAAAATTTCCAGATTAGTGATGCCAGTGCTTACCCAAGAACTGATCTCTTATCTCCTGCGTAGCGTGAATCAACATTTCTACAACAAATTATTTCTACCATGGCTATAATGGATCCGAGTGTGTAAATTGTACGTCAGTTTTCTTGGTTACAAGGATCGAATAATCTAACGGACAAAGAAAAAATTATTTGAAATATTTGCTCTACGACGATATAATATGCAATCCGTGATTTATAGGTGCTAATGTATTAAAAATGCACACGAGGAGTAAGACAGCCAGGTAGCACTTAAAGCTTTAAGTTCCTTTACTTGTAAGTTTAACATAATCTGGGAATGTTTATAAACAGTAAAGCAACTAGCAAGGAACAACAAGGTTATCTGGATATGGTTGCCAAGGCATGAAGAAATAGAAGCGAGTGAGACTGCTGACAGCTTTGCGAGGGAAGGTACAGGATTATAATTCATCGGACCAGAACCTTTTTATGGAATATCTAAAAGCCACACAACAGACGAAGTCGGAAATTGGGAAAAGGAACATAAATCCTACTACTGGAAATTAACTCCATGTGAAAGACAAGCGAAAAAGTTTATACTCTACTCTCAAAAAAGAGCTAAAAAGCTACACTCGAACAACAAAGCAGAGTTAAGGATACTAATAGATTATTGCCCACTGAGATACCATCTCAATAAAATGACCTGGAGTGGGTTGGAACCGTTGGTGTGAAGATAACACTGAAGTAGTTTACCACGAAATGCCAAAACACTATATACTGCACCCGACATGAGTATCGTCAACCAAGTTGCCATCATCATGACATGACATGATTAAAACTAACTTTATGTTAACAGTGTATCCTATTTATACCTAAACTATTGTCACGATTCGGTGAACCGTTCCCCACTAACCAATAAAGCGAGCTATTTGGGATTGGCCCTCTGTCACTATTCATACTATTCTTAGGTTCTTATTTGTGATTTCCAAGCTTTCACATGCATCCAGCTGTCTAGTATTAATTATTCCTAATTAATCTTAAATTGCTAATATCTGTTTTATGGTTGTTCTCAACGCACGTTGGGCAAAACTAGACTTATCTGTTCTACCATATTTGAGATGGGCCATATGCTGTTTTAATCTAGTTTGAATTGATCGTCTAGTTTGTCCAACATACTTTTGATTACAGTCCTTACAGCTAATTTCGTAAATCCCCGACTTTTCGTTTGTCTACATTTTGTCTTTTTGGATTGCCTAAAAGTTGTTGTAGTTTATTTCTCGATGAATTAACCACTGTCATACCCATATCTTTAAAAAACTTACCAATACTACGGGCGAATCGAGGATCGAATAGAATCGATACAAATTTCGGATCTTCTCCTTCATTTTAAAAGGTCGAGGAATTTTGAAGTGACTTTAAATTTTTGTTTCCTAATTATTTTATCAATTAAACTTATAGAATATCCCTTCCTCACAGCAATAAAATGGGCAAATCTGAGAGCGATATAAGTCGCTTCTGTGCGGATAAAGCGGAAACCGCGAAACATATGCTTTGCTCATGCAATCTTAATCCGCCAAAGGCTACAACAGCCTCAAGCAATGTTTGAGGCCGCTATGGCCTTAAGGACTCACTCGCAATCTGATCTAATAGGTGCTAATCCTTCCGATGTCCAAGATGTTGAATTTTTCACTAATTTTTCAGAATTGTTTTAGAACTAAGTTTTAATTTGACTGACTGAATAACCGCATCTCACAAAATACCTACGATATTCATTTTATATGGATCTGCAACTATGTAGGACCTAGTTAAAAAGTAATAAAAAAAGGTCTGTTTTATTTGAGATTAATTTCTCTCAAAATTGAGAAAGTGTTTTTAGGACATATTCAAATACAAATAATTTAAATTTAATAAAGATATTAAAAGTAGTAATAATTAATTTCTTTTAGATATAATGTTACTATTTGCATGTTACGGGTTAAATTAGTTTAAATAATATTAAATAATTTTCCGAATCATATAAAAATACTTAACTAAATAAAAATCCTAACTTTTAATTCTTAATTCTATAGAAATTTACTAATTCTATGACAATTACTGTCGAATAATAATTGGTTGTCTACTAGTGGTCACTGAAAGATCAATTCTCAGTTACATAGTATTTTACCTAAAACAATTTAATTAATTAAAATTATTAACTCTTCGAACATAATTCTCTTTTTTTCATATTTTTATGTACTGGTGGAAATACTTTCCTAGTTCTGATCTTCTGATCTATATTTTTTAGTTTTTAAACAATTGAATTTAATTGCCCGGAAATCTAAGTAGTCCATAAATTGATGCTTTTTGTTTTTCTCTTCGAAATATAGTCCATAAGTAAATTATTAAGTAAATGATAATTAGATTATTTAAGATATGGGTTATGTTACGATTGTAATGTTCTTGTCTTTTTTAATATTCAATAAGATAAATGTTTTACTCCCAATATTATCAATATTTTAAAAGGACCTTTAACTTAAAGGGAGTTTTAGTGACAAAAAAATGTATTACCAGCAATTCCTGCAAAATATAAATTGAAATATAAATACGACAGCCATTAAATCTAATCTTTATTTAAATTATAGGATAGTTATCTGATATTTATATTTTGATTGTATTAAATTTTCTTGTCACATAAACTCCCTTTAAGTTAAAGGTCTTTTTAAAATGTTGATAATGCTGGCCGTTAAAGAATTAAATTCAAATCTAGTGTATAAAATATCATGTTAGTGTGGGGTTAGTTACATTGGCCAGACAAATCAATGGATAAAATCTAGAATATACAATCATAAATGTGACATTTAAAAAAATAAATTCGTCGGTACTCTCTACCTATGCAGATATCTGTTTAGTAAGGTAAAAATTTTACATCAAGAAAATAATTTAACTAAAAGATTGTTATTAGATGATATTATGAGTAATATCAAAAAGGACTGTATAAAAACTAGCACTAACACATAATTTAAGTGTGTCATATGAAAATATTCTGAACAAGTTTATGGCAAAAAAATATAATTTTAATTATTATTAATTGTGTCTTTCTATTTTTGTACTTCTTATGTGTATACAATAAATCGTAAAAACAACTAATAATAATATTGGCTTTCTATCTTTCCTATTTTAATTGATAAACAGAGTGTACTTAGGTATTTATAATAATTTGTTAAATATGCTTTAGTTTGTAATTTTCAATGTGTTAAATAGATTTATTTATTTAAATTCACTTATTGGCAGCTTTTGTAATGTTTTGTTAAGTGTTAATTGATTAAGTTGTAACTGTTGATTGTAGATTCTGAGAAAAAATCAATAAATGCGATCGAAATGGGTCAATAGTAATAAATAATTGTTTTCTTATCCTATTTACTATCCACAAAAAAAAGAGAACATGTTATATTAATCATAACCGTGAACACAAAAAAACCAAAAACAAATAAATAAAACATTAATATAAACGTATTATTGACAAAGCGTATCCTTTATTAAGAAGTGATTGCAACTTTACAAGCTACGCCACTGTTGTAGCTGATAATCAGTATCGAATTGCAGTTCTATTTTGAATATTTACAATCAAAACAAAGTGATGGCGAACTTTGCATCTACTGCTACATTATTGCTACAAAAATGGGTATTATTTGCTTACATACCGTCCATATTTTTGTCAAATGTACATTTGCATATTTTATTTTTCACATCGAATTCAGCTATGCCACCTGATCCTACGCAAACACTGTCACATCGCCACTCTGCATCGTATAATTTGTTGAAATTTTTGTCCGGTTGAAAGCATTTGTGCTGGCCTAGAAAATGAAAGAAAGAAAATTATCTATCGTGTTTACATACCACTCTGCTTCCTGATTTATATGTATTTGTAATACATTATAACGAGGTTCTTGTTTATGCAAATTTCAAGTCGATGTAAGTTGACATATTAGGTATATAATATGAATGTAAATGTAAATATTCTATAAATGGATAGAACTACAAAGAATTTTTTCATTTGTTACGTTTTGGTGACATTTTTCTAAATAGGTACTAATTTGTTATTATTTAAAATATAATAATCATAAATTTTTAAATAAGTTTTAAATTATCGTATTTTGCAAAATGCATTTAAAATCCCAAGAAGGCGATGGGTAACCAGGCAAGAACAAGAATCTATAGCGAGATGAGCAATAGAGGTATTTAGGAGCAGATCAGTGTTCAAGATGGGGTGATTCTGGTCTCCGTAGAACTAATTTGTTATTTTGTAAATGAAAAAAAAAAATGTTTCCAATACGCAGTGCACACAAATTGTCATCTGTGGGAATTACATATTGAGCACGTAATTTTCCAGACTCTCGAATATTAATGGAAGCCAACTTATAAGCTAGAAGACCGGCAACTGGACCAAGATTATTTCTGGAACACTGTATATCCCATCTTAATCTTGATTATTTCCAAAAAAATTGGAATAATCAAGAATTGACTTATATCTTGTTTACAGAAGAATCGCGATTCGCAATAGCCTGGACAGGCATTTCTCTCGAAATTCGCACAGAACTTTGTGTACTTAACAATAAATTCTCTCAACACAGATAGATACATCCGGAATATATAGGAGAAGTATGTTGTTCCATTTGCACTCGTCATTAGATAATATCCGATCTCATGTAGCTGCCACTATAATACAATATCTGGATGAAATCGGCATAGAACACTTGCTATGGCAGCCATAATTGCGAATATGAGCTCAATTGACCAATTGTGAAATGAAATAGAGTGACATGTTCGGGCACGTGCTGCAGTTCCAGGAAGTTTTAATCAACTAGGAACTGCTCTTATTAAGAGTTCCGTCTTCAAAGCACATAATCACTGTGTCGGTAAATTATGATAAAAACACTGTACCGGGAGGTGGATCTTACCACCCAACTGACGTCTCGGGTATTGGTCAATGTCACATGCTATTAGCTCTAAGTTGTATTCAGGGTCGGATTCGAGTTTCTGGTGATTTATTGTGAATTCGCCAATATCGTGCAAGAATTATTATTTATTATGTGTTGTGTATACATACTATTTTGTGATTTAATCAAAAGTAAGAACATGGATTATAAAAAAGAAAAAAAGGCCAAGACTAAGAATAAGTGTTCCTAAAAAAATGGGTTTTGCAATGAGAAGAATAAATATCGTAAATTATGACAATTTAGAACAGCGGTCGACTTAATTTGATTTAACGTTCGTAATTACGGCTTATACTACTTGACAAACATTACAAGGCATAGATATGCGCGAGGTGCCAAAATATGTTGCACCATAATTCACAAAACACTGAATTACAACATACAGCAATTTTCTGAAACTTACTTTTTGCAATAGTGTTCCGATGTAAATACTAATACAAACATTATGCGAATGACGGTCCCCATTCTAAACAACCCTGGCTTTTGCGCGCTCCTCGTTCATGGACCGAACCTGGGACTCCAGGGTGAGAGGCAAGTGTCCTTACCACTGGACCACGAAGCCACATTTATCACAGTTATCTTGAGAGATTCTTTTTAGAACATTAACTTACAATCAAATAAACAATTACCCAGAAAAAACGTTTAAAAAATATGAACGGGTAATAAATTACAGCCTTTCAAACAACTAAATAAAGCAATATTTATATTATCTGTCGCGTTTGGTAACTCAATTAATATTTGATATTTTCGAAAGCTTTTTCCTGAAAATGTTAACATTTTTTGTAGTAAAGAATTTTACCAAAATTTAAATATCTTGAAAAATAACTGAATGAGCATAAAGTCACGGTTTTGATAACTCCGAAATTTTAAAATGAAAAATTATGAAAAAAGCCAGTGTATGAAAAGAGCTGTATTTTATGGATAACCAACTTTTTATTTAGGTAGGTTGCTCATTTTTCGAGACATAACGGATTAAAAACTGGTATGGTCAAAATATTCTTAAAAAGTGGGACATTTTTAACTTAGCAAATCCTTAAAACTAGTCAATGTAAGTTATTCAAATTTCTATGAGGTGTGTTCGATCTATTCTTATTTATATAATTTTGTAATAAATTTGTACTTAGGATAAGAATAAACTTTACTTTTTATATATTTTTTTTGCCCAAGCGCAATCCAGAATATCCTCCCGTAGCCTCCGATATCGCACAAGAGAATTACCTACAGACACTCTTCACATCCTGCAGGGTTAATGACTGTAGATTTTGGAATGGTGTGCCTTAAATAGACAAAAGACAATAATTTTTGTTTTTTTTTTTTTGATAAAAATACATATAATAAAGAATCTAAAACACTAGTTCGATGTTAATTTTTAATAAATTAGTGTATTTTCCTGTCACCTAGAACAGTATAATTACAAAGGTACAGGGTAAGGTACATGAAATATGCCCCCTCCCCATTATATTGTTAATTCTAAAAATATTTTATAGCTGTATTACGCCATCTTATGATGGAATTTGGTAAGTGTATTTTAAATTTGAGCTCAAATATAAAATTTAACTAAAAATGCACAGGTTAATCAAACACGTTTTTCGTAAATGACACACTATATATTTTTCGATAAATTGACAGAGCTCATTGAGGCGATTCCAAAAAATATGTAACTGTAATAATATATTGGCTCAAAAATAAGGTAGATAGCTACTTAGAAAATGGTCAAATTTTATAATAATTCAAGCGAGATCACTATCATTTAGTTTCTCAAATAACAATAATAAAATTACAAATAAAATGAAAATAAAATTAAATAAAAAAATAAAGAGAATATATAATAATTATAAAATTTAATGATTATTTTGTAGTACTTTCTTTATTTATGAGGCATATATTACAGCTATATATTTTTGAAATCGCCTCAAATTATCAAAATATGTACAGTGTAAAATTTAAAGAAAACATATATTTTTGATCAACCAGTATATTTTTGCTTAAAATAATATTTGGGCTCAGATTTAAAATCTACGAAAAAAATTCCATAAAAACCACTGGAAAATATTTTAAGAATTAACGATAAAAATGAGAAGAATATTTTATGCGAAAATACATTTTTTTTTTCAGAAGTATCTGTTGGATCGTAATATGTTATAATATCAGCATCAATAAGCAATATAAATATAGTTTAAAAAAAACTAAAAAAACACGCTTTCATAGCATATCAAACTAAAAAAGGGAAAAATAAATATAGTTTAAAAAAAATTAAAAAACACGCTTTCATAGCACATCAAACTAAAAAAGGGAAAAATATGTATAGTTTAAAAAAACTAAAAAACACGCTTTTAAAGCACATCAAACTAAAAAAGTGAAAAATAATTATTAATATAAACTGAAAACAATAATGAACGAAAAATACTAGTATTATTGTGAAAAAAGCGTGGGTTGCTCGATATACGAAAAATATGGCACAAAGTGCCCCACGCTTTTTTCACAATAATACTAGTATTTTTCGTTCATTATTGTTTTTAGTTTATATTAATAATTATTCTTCACTTTTTAGTTTGATGTGCTTTAAAAGCGTGTTTTTTAGTTTTTTTTAAACTATATTTATTTTTCACTTTTTTAGTTTGATGTGCTATGAAAGCGTGTTTTTTAGTTTTTTTAAACTATATTTATATTGCTTATTGATGCTGATATTATAACATATTACGATCCAACAAATATTTCTGAAAAAAAAATATTTTTTTCAGCCATGGGATTTGAACTCACGCCCGAGGAGTCCGTCGTTTCGCGTCGACTAAAACTTGTGCCTTAGCCCCCTCGGTCAACGACCGAACTGAGAATCACGAAATGTACTTACAGTATTAAGCCTCTTGCTCTCACGCAGAGGATACGTGAGGAAAGAAAATTATTTAATTCTGGCGATCCTGATCAGGATAATGATATAAACTTATCAAATTATTGTATTGTTACCGGTTCTTCGTAAGTGTACAAAGTTTCAATTAAATCTGTCCGTTTAAAGTGGGTCAAAATTGAGTCCAAAGAGTAGGTTACAAACAAACATACAGGTGAAGCTAATAAAAGCGTGTTAAAAAAAGAAGAAGGTGTAACATTCATTCGTAAGTCTGGTAGTATTCAATCACCAATAGGTTTTCTTTAAAAGCTGGATAGTTTTGTAATTATTTGTAATAAAACATTTTTAAATCAAGTTCTTTTTCTCTTCTCAAATGTGAATTTTTTTTTTTCAAATAGTATTTAACTAATTTGTAATACACGACTGTGATAATAACAGAACTTATCTGCTAGTTGTCAATAATCAGTAGAAATATCACAAAAGAGTGAGAATAAATTGAAAATAATTCGACAGTTTTTCGAGAACCTGTTGCTTAGCAATAGCCCATAGGGCTCAAGAATCTATTGCCGAATGGCAACAAATTTGAGAAAAGAACCGGAGAATTATTTTCTAATTTAGTCTCACTCTCGAATGGTATTCGAAAATTATTTTTTTATGTTTAAATACAAAATATAAATATTGCCTAAACGTTATTTGTGGCATTCTCTAAGTTTTTCTTTCTCTTTTTTGGGACTTACTACCACATGAATAATTCTTCGTTATCTAAAAAATATAGTTAGTTATCCATGTTACTGGAAAAATAAACATCTCCGCTTGTGACTTTACGTCAATAGATTAGAGGGTGCTTTTTGACAACAATATGACACAAAAAATAATAATATAATTCCTAAACGTTTCTGAAAACGAATCTGTTTCCTTTTTCAAAGTTATTTATCTTTTTTTTAGAATATATCAAGCGTGAAACTTACATAGAACTATTGATACCCACTTAAAAATTATACAATATATTAATTTTGTTCAGTTCTTCCTTTAACATCGGTAACCACGTTGTACCAAAATCTACAGAGCAATGGGATAAACATTTTTCTTCATTCAATAATATTATTGCCGATTACTTAATTTTTCTTTTTTTGATGTCCGCTTCTTTCATTCAAATTTTTACCAAATCCCAGTTTCTATGTCCATTTTTCGAAGCATGTTCGCAAATTTTCGATTTTTAAATTTCACCCTTTCTAATATAACTTTTATGCTCACCTAACCTTACATAAATAAATAACTTTAAAAAAAGGAAACAGATTCGTTTTGCGACACGTTAGGGAATTGTATTATTATTTTTGTGTCTCATATTAGTAAACACCCTCTCACTAATCTTTTGACGCACAAGTCACAAGCGCAGATGTTTATTTTTCCAGTAACTTCCTGGGTGGGTAACTAACTATATTTTTTAGATAACGAAGAATTATTATTCATGTGGTAGTAAGTCCGAAAAAAAAAAGAAAGACAAACAAAATATAACTTTTTAACATATTTCTTCCAACAAATGTCTCAATTTAAACAAAATAAAGTAAATTTATAGTGCACCAAAATTAAACTGTGCTAAAGTTTTGAACATGAAAACACAATTATTGTAAATGTTTCGTCCGTGAATGGTATATTTTCTTTTAGTTTGTAACCCCTTTTGGCACAAAATGATTGGGAAATGTTTCAGTATCGAATTATTACTTACCATACTATTTTTACATGCATTTTATTTAGTTTGTATGATAATTTTTTTCACTGATGCTAAACTAAATCGTTTTTTATTCATTTTTGAAAATTTAAGACAAAACTGGTTACAGATGTCAAAGTCAGAAAACAGGTCGATGTATAAAAACAAATAACTACAAAATATTCTCAAAAGGATAATTATTATTAGATTATTTTCATTATAATAACAATATAATTGGAAAAAATTAAACACTTGATCAATAATACTGCTAAATGATTGGAAAATAAAAACATTAAAAAATAATCACGGAAAAAGACTAACGTGTGTAGTAAGCACGATTTAAATATCCGCGGTCTCATAACCTTCTATAATTGGTTAATATGTAGCCAATATAAATTGTCCACAGTATGGCAGCCTATATGTGGGGGACATTTTATTAGTATTAAATCAGAAATCCAGATTATATTAAGAAATTCATTATAACATTACAAGGCTTAAGAGCCATTTACAGGACACTTAAAACAGTGACGTTTTTAAAAATTCATATCTGCCACATCAGTAACATTAGAACTTTAAAATTTAGATAAAATGGCTACTTGAAAGCGTGAGAATGTCAAATTTAAACCAAATGTATAATAAATCATTATGTAGAAAAATTCTTCAACTCAGATGTTTAATATTGCGTCTATTAAGAATATATTTGCCATAATCAATGTTTAAACCATAAAACAACTCTTTAAACATATACTGTAAAAGTTTTATGTAAAAATGATAATAAGTTTCCTGTTAAAATGTTCTAAAAAAAAAAACACAATCAGAAATAATTGTACTGGGAAGTGCTTCGCTTTACAGGAAATGGCGAAAACAGTATAAATATCATAAAAAAAATCCGCATAGTTTAACAAAATAAGAATTTTTTTCAGTTAACCGAACTTGAAAATTACGTTTATTCATTTATTATTAACATTCATAACCACTATTTTGATCCTTTGTTCCATTAATTATGTTCATTAAAACTATTACCTATATAAATAAATGCTAATTTAACTCGACAACGCAAACTGGTGCGATTTTAAATATTCAATTGAATAATTTTCAATGCGTAGCTATTTAGTTCAACCTATTGTCATTAATTACTAATTACCAAATAATAGTTATTTACATTACTAAATACGTAAGTGCACTTTTTTTATCAAAGAGGTAGTATAAGGGTTGAGGTGGAGTCGAGATTTTTTTAAGCAGTCGATAATATGTTTTCAGACAGTGTAGATGAAATTTTGTTTGATAACGCAGCACTGCGCCTATTGCTGGCAACCAAGAGACAATACAATGTGCATTTAGTTAATAAAAGAAGAAAAAAGGTGGGACAATACCATACTCTTTTTCCGATACTAAAAGAATACCCAGAAAATTTTTTTGAATATCTCCGCATATCTACACTACCTTTAATTATGTATAAATATATATAACATATATATATATATATATATATATATATATATATATATATATATATATATATATATATATATATATATATATATATATATATATATATATATATATATATATATATATATATATATATATATATATATATATATATATATATATATATATATATATATATATATATATATATATATATATATATATATATATATATATATAAAAAAAAAAAAAATAATAGGTATTATTTTTGTTGTGGTTGCTAGACGACTACTTTTCCTAGCCGAAGTACTTTTCGTCCTAAGACAAAGAGTACTTTTCGGAAAGTGATTCTTTACTGGATGAGGTGGCAGTTTACAGCGCGAGCACTGAAAGTCAGTGAACCCAGTAAAGACACTTTCCAGGTGTGTGGCGTAGAATATTTTTGCTGCAACCGTTCTTGCTAGTCCCTAAAAACAAATTCATAAAATCAACACAAATGTCAGATGCTTACTTTAAAAAAAAAAACTGGACTAATCATTTTTAATTGTTTTCAGATATCAAAAGTGACATAAAAGATCGGGCTAGACCAGCAAATATATATTTTCTACTCAAAAAATTGACCGAAAACAATTAACTTTCTAGACGGTTGCAGATAAACAATTATTAACAAAATGATGGATACTATAATAGTATATTAAACAGTTTAGAAAAGCAAAGTTTTACTAAATGTATATAGCTTTTGAGTACGAGCGAGCACAGCGAGCGAGTAGCTTAAAAACTCCTAAGGCATCCAGTTTATGGCTTACATATTCCATGTTGAAAAGTACAATACAAATAAATGAAAATGTGGATTTATCACAATACAAAAAGCTACTTGCCTTTTTAAGACGTCAAAATGCCACATACCAAGCAAAGAAACTAAAAGTTTTGAGTATGGAAATAGCTGTTTTTAAAAGAGGCTCCAGATGATAAGTTCCTATTAATAAAAGTGGTACTAATATTTGGCTTAAATGGGGCATGGCGGCGTGCAGAATTGTGCAGCTTAACTGTAAAAGATATAGAAGACACGGGGAAAATTTTGGTTATAACTTTACATGATACCAAAACCAAGAAGAAACGTGTATTTACCGTAGGATCAGAGTGCAACGTATATTAAATATATCATAAGTATTCACGATTGAGACCCAAACAAGTAAAACAATAGATTTTTCATTTACTATAATCATGGTAAATGTACAATACAACCAGTTGACAGTTTTGCAAAAATTACCCACAAAGTTGCAGAATACTTAAAACTCCCAGATGCATCCAATTACACTGGCCAGTGCTTGAGGAGGACGTCTGCCACCTTCCTCGCTGACAGTGGAGCGGACATATAAACACTTAAAAGGCATGGAGGATGGCAGTCAACTAGTGTGATTGAAGGGTATATCGAGGAAAGCATCGCCAATAAGTTGAAAATTTCAAAAAAGTATATTTCATCAGCAAGAACAAGATCGTTTAGGGATGCAGTTGGAGAATCATAATAGCTTTTAGGACGAACAAATAGAATTGAATAAATTTGGTGTTAAGTTTTCAAATTTGAATAATTGTACTTTTAATATATATAACAATGTTTCCAATATTTAAATAAACAATTTTCTATCAAACTGTGTTTTATTAACAGTGACATTACTATATAGTGGCATTTCTATGTGGTAAAGTGCCACTTTAGTAAACGATTTTGAATTTAGTAAAATAGCACATTATCAGTCAAAATGCGAGAAATAAATGAATCAAACTGTCATGATATTCTTATTAGATTCTGTCAAAGTGACGTGAAACAATTATGATAAAATTTTTCAATTAAAATAAATATAATAAATAAAAATTTATTATTTTCTTCTTACACTCGAATAAAAAATAGTGTATGACACACGGACGAATATGTTTTTCGTTCTTATACAGTTGTCGAACTCAGCCTCGTCTTGTCCGTATTCGTACGGGAAACTGCATTTTTCTGTAATCGTACAAAAAACTGCATTTTCCGTAAATGTATGAAAAACTGTATTTCTCGTCCTTGAATCATAAGTAACTATTTTTATAGGACTGTTTTTCTTTTTTATGCTTTCTAATTATCCAAAATGTAACTCATATTTCTTGTAACTTTTGATATATTAGTGAATATATATTATTTTATATCATTATAAAATTTGTTCGGATAATTTTTTCTCACTTTTAGATGATTTTGTATTAGTTTTCAATAGGTTACTAACGAATTTTTTTTGTACGTTCCTCCTTTTTTTGTGTTTTTTTTCTAATTTTGAAAAATATCCAGCATAAAAACTAGTGCAAACGTATTAGATTGGTAGAGATACATCAAAAAAGTAAAGAGAATAGTTCTACGTAGGTATTATTTGATGTTAAATTTAGTATCTAAAACCATCTCAAGAAAAATATCCTGTGCTGCCTGTCCACCCCCGCTTTGTTGGTAGAGTGAAATTAAAAAAAAAAAACACTAACTTGTCTATCGTTTTTATGAAAAAACGTCGGGTAAAAGTTTTTCTAAATTAAGTTTCTATCGAAATAGGTCTTTTAGGTTTTAAAGTTATTTTCAGTTATTTATTTTGTTATTACTTTGAACAATATATCACAAAACACGTAATTTCGAATTAAGCCTTGCTTTTCTTCCTGCCACAAAAGGAAGTGCCAGTTTAAACTCTGAACGTGCTTATCACTAAGTCCAAATCTGACAATAGATGATTGGGGATGGGATAGGACAAATAATATTTAATCCATATACCCTTGAAATCCAGTGCTAGACAATGTTCTAAAATACATTGCTTGCAAGTGCTCAAAAGGTTGTAGACCAACCTGTTTTGCAGAAAGACTGTACTGTCATGCTCTATAATATGCAAAGTAGATTGTGGAAAAAGATTGTGCAAATAGTATCGACTTTAATTAATCTGATTCTGAATCTGATTCACAAGACTTAGACGTAATCGAAAATTTAGAAAGCAATATTAATAATTTTGTTGAAGATGAGTCGCAAGTTACCGAAGATGATAATGACAGTTCTGAAGATGATAATGGAAATTTCGAAGATGGGTATGAAAATTCTAATGAAAATAATTATAGTCCACAACAATTTTTACATTGCCTTTCTTATTTTTATTGCATTATTGATAAAAGATTCCTCTATACGTTTCTATTAGAATTCGACTTTAAACATATATTTGAATTTATTAGGTAAATAATGATATTCCTGTATTTTTTAATTATTCAATAAATAAAAATATAAACATTTATTACAAAATATTATGCAGGGTGTCCCATAATTAAGTATCTCCCTTCAAGGTGGTGATAGAACTAGAAAAAATAAGTTGAGTTTTGTATATATATTGGCCTTAAATCAGTTCATAAGGGAGCTAAAACCTCTTAAAGGAGTCACTGGTCAATAAATTCGAAACGTCACAAGTTGCCAAATTAAATTTGGACCGTTTATTAACTTCATAACAATACATATTTTGTAAAAATTTTATCTAAATATCACGACTTGTTGGGGTAGTTACAGAGGGGTGTGGGTGAATTTTCGTCACAACTTTTTTGTCTTACTTTTTTTAAAAGTTTAAAACGGAAAAAAGTCGTCTAAAATGATAACTCCTATAAAAATTTAGTATGAACACCTTTTTTTATATAATATTTAAAAATTGGTGCTTTTTCCATTTTAAATGTCTAAAAAAGAATAAGACAAAAAGTTATGGCGAAAATTCACCCTAATTCCCTTTGTAACTACCCTAACAAATCATGATATTTGGATAACAATTTGACAAACGTAAGGTTATGAAATTAACTAATGGTTAAAATTTAATTGTTACAACTTCAGACTTTTCAAATTTATTGGTAAATAACTATGTTCTGTTTACCCTGTTTATGAACTGATTTACGGCAAACGTTTATATACAAAACTTATTTTTTTTTCTAGGTCTGTCACCACCTTGAAGGAAGGTACTTGATTATGGGACACCCTGTATATAAAGAAAATATAGGATTCACTTGACTTACATCCATACATTAACTTTCAGAGAAGTCAAAACAAATTTACTAACAACAATTGCAATTATTTTAAAAATACGTGTTTATATTATTAAATTTGTAAATTAATTAAAAATAATTTTAAAACCTAACAGGGCTATTTCGATAGGAATTTAGAAAAACTTTTTACTATTGAAGTTTTTTCATAAAAGTGATAGACACCCAGTTTTATCTGAAAATTTCACTTTTTCCGTCTAAACAGGACCTTTTGCTAGGAATGTTTTTGGATAAGTACTGTATTTGACAAAAAATACATCTACTTATGTAAACTTTCTACTAATATTAAAGTGTTAAATATTATGATATCTGTTCAGGAAAACTGACAATAAAATGACACTGGATTTTGATGCACCTTAAATGAAAATATCATGAAATGAAGTTAAATGAAGATGATTTTGATAGGAGAGTAGAGGTCTTGTGAGTTGATACTGATGGAGAGATGTACTTAATGATAATGAATAATATTACTATTTTATCAGATACCGCTGTTTTCATTAAAATGAAGCCCGTAATAGACATAGTTGTCGCTATTGGTAAAGTACGAATTAGCATCAGATTAGATAGAAGAAATGCGTATCATTGTTACTCCATTTTTCATGTACAAATACAGAAAGTTACATCTTTTACAAATCCACATTATTTCAGCTTGCATAGCATTATTTTCCAGTGAAACTGATACAATAGTTAATAATAATCAAATGGTTCCAAAAAATCTCCTCATTATGGAGCAATTTTCAGAAAATTTAAATTAGATGTTTCCGGGCAGATGCATAAGAAGAATTTTTTAAAAGAATAATGTATATTAAAGATTGTCCAAATAAAAGAGATTTGAATTACAGCTGAAATGTATGCAATTTCTCACGCAACACCGACAAACACCATACGAGGTTTCGGAGATAGTCACTGATACTGTTTGACAATAAATTTAATCAATAGAATCACTGATTGGTATTTTTAATATATTTATTAATTGGTTGTGTAATGGTGCCATTAGTTTATAAAACTTGATTATTTTATTGTTTATTATTCACATTCACTTTAGATTTATGAACTTCCAAATTGATTTTTCTCGAACATTTTTTTACGTAACCAGTAACCACAATATGAAAAAATTACAATGCCACAAAGACAATAAATTTAGCTTCTAATAAAAATAATTTGCCACTGGAAAAAATAAAGTTAGTCGACATAACAACGCCACTATGCATCATAAAATAGAAACAAAATCGTCAAAACGTGAGAAACAATTACCAAAAGAACTTTTATTAAGGTATTTTTTGTAACAATTCGATATTTTAAAGGTTACCAGTATTGAGTTATTTTTTTGTATATATATAGAATAAAAAAGTAAGAAAATTTCCTTGACCTGCATTTGAAATGTAAAGTAAAAATTCCATTGGTTCAGCAATTAAATTTATAGAAGAATTAATTGGGATAGTATCTAAGGAAATTCCAATATTCAATCTACAAATATAAAATGAAATAGGAACCATTCACTTCAGTTGGGATTTTAATTTTGTCGCTTTTTCAGATATTTGTACGCACTAATAAAGCAGGCAAAATAATTGTACTATTTGATTTTATTTTTTTTAGATCAAATTGTGTATTTTTACTTCGTGATAACTAGAAAATAGAAATAATATTAGAAAACTACATACCCACAAAAACACACAAAAATACAAAAACAGCGCGCGAGAACATTTCACTGGCACTAAATAAATAATTGACTGTGTTGTAATTAATGACATGATTTAAATATGCTTAGTATAAACATAAACCTGGGTACAATTGCTGATCTGTTCAAACAATGAAATTACAACAAATTGTGTTTGTATAATTGATTTATATTGTGTAACATCATATATGTAATTAAATTCATAACTGATTTGGATTTGTGAATATTATTTTCAAATTTCACTAAAAATCGTTGAGTAATTAATTAACTGAACCCTCAGGATGATTTTAAAATGATAATATAATGAAATCAAAACAGTAGTTTTATAAATTAATGTATTTCTCAGTGCTTCTTATTTTTAACATCCCATTATACTTTTCTCTTTGAAAACAAAAGAATCATTTCAATTATTTTTGTTAACTTTGTGAAACAAAAATTGGATGATTATAATATTTACTGAAGGCAATGGTGCAGTAAAAAATTATAGGTAATCAAATAAAATATCTACATATATAGTAGGTACCTAAACACAGAATAAAGGAATGTAAAAGTTCCTACATTTTTTTATCCTCAACAGGTAGATGTAGGATTATGATGCTGAACATTTAAAAATAACATCAACGTCATCCTATTTAGCGAGGCAGTGTTCTATATCCTTCAGTCACATTAACCAAGGATGAGTTTTTGGATAAGATGCAACGTTAAAAAATTACAGAATACTTTTGAATCATTTAGTTGGATTAGGAATTAAATCCACAAAGCAAGTACTTAAAAATAGCAACAAAAATATTTATTTAATAATTTAAGTATACACAAGATAAGAAAAACATTAAAGTAATTGTTCAAAATACCATCGACTTCTAGATATACATTTTCGACAAAGTTGCACTAGTGAATACAGGGAAGTAGATATATGCTCTTGATTTTGTTCTATTAATTATTTACTGCACCCGACGCGCGTTTTGCCAATCAAGTTGGCATCATCTGGAGATGATTAAAACTAACCACATGTTAATATTATATCCTATTTATACCTAAACAATTGTCACGGTTCGGTGACATTCACCAATAAAGCGGGCTATTTGGGATAGGCCCTCTGTCACTATTCATACTATTCTGACACTGTGATTTTCAAGGTATCAAATGCATCCAGCTGTCTAGTATTTATTACATTCCTAATTAATCTTAAATTGCTAATATCTATTTTATGGTTGTTCTTAAACGCATGTTGAGCAACACTAGACTTATCTGTTCTACCATATTTGAGATCTGCCATATGCTCTTTGAATCTAGTTTGATTTGATCGTCTAGTTTGTCCAACATACTTTTGATTACAGTCCTTACAGCTACTTTCGTAAATCCCCCATTTTTCGTTTGTCTCAGTTTTGTTTTATGGAATGCCTAAAAGTTGTTGTAGTTTATTTCCCGATGAATGAACCACTCACTGTCATACCTATATCTTTAAAAATCTTACCAATACCACGGGTGAATCGTGTAACGAAATTGCAAGCTATTTCATTCCAGTGTGTTGTGTTCCACGATGAATTAAGTTTCAGCCAGTCTAGTCTAGATGGTGCCACTGATTTCTACTGGAACAGTTGGGTTTGCAGATTTTTGCACTAAATATCTATCTATCTTTATTGCTCATACTCTACTCTCAAATGTCTGTCTCTTTCCAAACTATAATCGAGTTTAGGTAGCAGAATACTACGATGCTACTTTCTTCTTACTAGGACAGCCAGAGACAGTGGTTGTCTCTGGTGCCGCGTTCTGATGGAAACCATCTCTAGTTCTGCGGTCTGGTAAGATTTATATGTTTCCTGGTATTATCTTGTGATTTTATGCTCATCATTATTTAAGAAGTTGCTATATTGATTTAAAGTACCTTTGAGGTAATTTTCATAATAATATTGTACCGTAATTATCTTAATTTACGCCTTGGGCGAATTTGCTTTTCGGTGATCAGTTCACCTTGGTTGTTCTTTGGAACAGCCATCATTGATATTGATTAGTATCAATTTATCGTGCCTTGCTGGCAATTTATCTAATATCCCTTTGATATTGTAATAATTTCGTGTGTTAATTTAAACTAACTTTCGGTTATTGTAAATTTTAGATTTACTCGGCAACGGATGTCGCCATTTTGTATCGTAGTTAGTTGTTTTCTGTCTTTGTATCTTGATGTTTTAGGTCACTTAGCTACGTTGGTAGCGCTCTCTAAACAGTGGTGACTGGTGACATTTGGAGATTGGTACACCTGGTTGGCCCAAACCTATTTGTTTATAACCTGTGAAAATTGTGAAAATTACCTAATTTGGTGTATTTGTTTTGTGGTGGATTATTTTATACCAGTGCATATATTTATCAACCAGATCTCAGAAACGTAAGGTTTTTCTAAATTTAAAATATCGAATGCTTACTTGAACGTTTACTTAGTATTTATTCAGAAACGTTGCTCTAGTGGAACCTTGCCTAGTTCTCTGGAAAAGACCTGCCTAGTTATCTGGCACTTAATTTTTAATTATCTAAAGTAAACATATAGTCAAGTATATATCTATATTTAACTTTATCTGCTATTCATTAGAACCTCTCCGAGGAACTAATAAATGATTTAATTTAACGTTACCTTTAATTTGAAAACTCTCATATTGTTTTATATTTAGCAAATATTTATTTACGTTATCTTTCTAGTTGTCTGTCTGTATACAGACATTCTAAATTCTATTTTCTTGAAGAGTAACTTCTTTTAGTAAAAAAATATCTTAACATATAGGGAATACCTATTTCACTTTTATTACCGTAGCTACACCTAGTTTATTTGTTGGACTAGTATTTTTTCTATTTAACGTCACTTTTATTGATACTTAAGTTAGTTGAAGTCTTCAACTTCCTAAAATATTGTAGGACACCGATCCTAGTTTGTTTAGTCTGCAATTTACTCTGTAAATTTGTGCTAACTCATATTTTGTCTACGTAGCTGGACAAATCAAACGTCACAGCTTTTAACTTTGTTTTGCCTATAATACTGATCTCATAACACTCTCCCCTTTTTATGTAAATACCTAGACCAAGAGAAGAGGATAACTGGTGGATCGAACTGATCATTCTATACAGGGTGGAGCAGAAAAAACGATATTTTACACAACTGGCATTTTTTCTCAAGGGTAACTGCAGTACTGACAGTGGTGAGTCAAATTGACACCGAACCCAGTAAGAGCTTAGCCGTTGGTGGATTCTTCGCTGGACTAACCCATTGGAAGTTACGTAAGATCTTCGTCCCCAGTGAAAGTTTTATTTGGTCAGAAGAAATTTGTGAGAGATCAGTAATTCTAATTTTTTTTGTATTCTCTTAATGTCATATTTTATTTTGCATTTAATTTTTCTTTCTCTTTCAATTACGTATTTTTGTTGTGTGGTTAATTGTTGATCTTCAACCACAAGTAATTTTTTTGACTTGTAAATAATTGTACATATACTAGTCTTGATTATACTTTTTATAAAATAATATCTTTTTATTCAACTTCCTTCCCAACCGAATTCAAGTTATAACATTATCTTTACCTTTTAAAATAAAATTTTAATTATTTGGTACTTGCAAAAGTCCTGGCGCCCAGCCTACATTTTGGTGATAACTCAAATCAATCTAAGCCCTTATTCACGACCTGCTCACTGAGCTACCGGTCAATAAGTACAACCCCCAGCTTATTGTGTTATGCCAACAATTGGACGGGGGGTGTTGCAATCGAGGGTCGAGTGGAATCGATACAAATTTCGCATTTTCTCTTTCATTTTGAAAGGTCGAGAAATTTCGAAGTGACTTTAAATTTTCATTTCCTAATTATTTTATCAATTAAACTTACAGAATATCCATTACTCGCAGCTGTATCCTTAATCAATGCCTTTTCTTTTTCAAACCTCTCCTTATTGAGCGGAAAGCTTAAAAGACGATGGATTAGAAAATCAAAACGCCATCTTGTGTCGAACACAATGGTGAGAGTCATCATAGGGATATAGCATAGAGTACTGGTATCTTTTCTGTATACGTCAAATTCTAATTTAATTTTACTATTTCGAATTATTAATACATCTAAAAATGGTAGTTGTCCTGAGTTTTCAATTTCATATGTGAATTTAACTGATGCAAAACGACTGTTTAATTTAGAAACAAAGTTGTCAATATCAGCCACTTTTGTATCAAACACTGCAAAAATTTCATCCACATACCTAAGCCAAACTCTAGGAAATACTCGAATTCTTCTTTTGCTCCTGTGTCGAGTCTTTTCATGAAGAGACTGGCAGTGAATGGTGTGTTCCTTCATATTGTTGGAAGAAGTTATCATTGAATTGAAAGCAATTTTGTTTTATGCAAAGTTTAGCGAGTTGAAGATATTCTTTTACTATATCTTGACGGAGATTGTTTAATTTGAGTAGATCCTTAAGCTAGGCCAAGGTTTGTGGTATCGGAACACTTGGAAACAATGAAGATAGTAATCTAGTGAAATCAAATCCAGTGAATTTGGGCTGACAAGCCATTGATATTCACTCATCTATTGACCCCTTCAGGAGTGACTCCGAGACATCCAAACCAACGATTTGGAAAATTTTCTTTTTTTTTATCAATTTTATTTTTCAGTTCATTGTTTTGCATAATAATTTATACCTACACCTATTAGGAATATTCAAATTATATTATTTTTCTCTTCGAATGAATAAATGCTTCCACACACCTCAATTATTCATCAAATTTTAATTTCATCGTATAGGTAAATATTATAAGCAAATTCTTAAATTAATACCACTACATTACAATCTAAGCATTAAGTGCATTAGATTGTAATGTAGTGGTATTAATTTAAGAAATTGCTTATCAAATTTTGATGTACGATAATGTTTTAAATATAATAGCTATTTATGGAACAAGTCTATAACGTAAGGCTTTATTGAACGAGTCCAGTTTAAAGATGAGTTAAATAAAACTTTATTATGGAGAAATTGCGTGCAAAGCTTTATATTCGACTGTTAAAATTGGCTAAATTCATTTTATAAATTTTATATCTATTCTATGAGAAACGAGGAACTGTACTTTTTCCATTGCTTCCCAGATAATATTTTACTTCTATCGTTAAAGAAGTTTATTTGATAGTTAAAACTTCTTTTGTGACTTCTTGTGTGACGATTATTAACTTCCGTTAGATTTATAAATGTCAGCATCAAAATAACTATTAGATATCACCTCCTGAAGTAACTGTTCATTTCTAAAATAATGGTGTTATATCACTACAATTAAGCACTTTTTAAGAGGTTGAATATTACCTCTTACGGATTTCACAATGAATATTTTTTTTTTATTTCTTTATTGTGGTGGACAGTATGTGCAATGTATTTCTTAATAATCTGTTGCAGGCCGTATGGATAACAGCTATTGCTTCTTATGTTGTCCTAATAATCCTTCTAGCATGAGGAGTTTCGCTGCTTGCCAACGACATGATTTTTCATTCTCATGCACTTTGAAGCGTGATATATTTGTACAAAGTGTAAGGGTCAGGCTTCAACACTTTACTTCTTTTAATATTGTGAATATTTCAATAGATATTAAGAGTATTGTGGTACCAACATTTTCAACGTAGACCAGATCATGGTAAAATACAGACAATGTAGATGGAAAAAAATAAGCTCGTTCCAAAAATGATGTTTTTCAAAAAAAAAATTCTTCGATACACAAATTTGAGTGATGTAACCTGTCAACACATAAGTATTAGTGATTTTCAACTTAAGTAGCATAATTAGATTGACCAAAATCTCCTAAATTCACATTTTTATTTACATTGTCTTTGTTAACATCACAACAGAGGCGACAGTAAGTACGATCGTCTTCGAGCTGGTCTTAAAAAAATGATGGAGTTGTGTAAAGCAATTTCAACCGTTCTGAGGACAGTTCTAAAATAGATAGCCACGAGGGGTAAACCTGTCGACAAAAAGCTGTACACCAAGTTGCTACTTCCGAGGTACTTTCACGGAATTCCACTAAATTGGCTAGGAATGCCAAAGAAATCCACGAAATTCCAAGGAATAAGTCTACGGAATTCCAAGGGAATCCAAAGACATATGTATTTTTCTCAGACGGAAGTAAACATATATTTTTTATCATTTATCGTAACAAAAACATTTTATAAGAACATTTGTAAAAGGCATTATATAAACTCAAAAATTTTATACCAAAAATAAAATCTGATAAAATGAAAACAATATTTTCAATACTTTGTTATCATGTTAGGATGGAAACAGTTACTATTCATTACAACAAAAGACGGGAGTTTATAAGTAGATTTATGAAAAATTCAAAAAAACAGATTCTAAAAATAAACAAAATAAAATCAACTTTTCTTAGAAAAAAAAAATAGGAGAACAGCTGAAAAAGTGGACAATTTACCTGAACAAATTGAATTCATAAAATAATAATACAAATGAAGAAATCTTTGAATAAAATGAAGAAAATCCAAAGAAAAAAAGGAAAATTAATTAGTTTTAAGAATAAAGTTGTTTTATATTAATTTTTAATATTAAAATAAAACATGTTTAAAATCATAACACTTTTTTCAATCTTGCTGATTTCCATGTATAAGAATGTCATATATATTTAATTTTTTTTGCAAATAATAAAGTTGCAGTAATGCCCATAGTGCTAACAGTACAAGATTCAACCTATTATACTATTAGTTGGTTTTTGATAAAACAAAATAAATAAAAAAATTCTGAATTAATGTTTTTAATTCAAGTTTATGCAAAATAATGATTTTGGTATATGACACCCATTTATGTCTAGAATTTGTATATGTCATGAAAGTAACTACATGTTAATTCTATTAAAAAATATAATATAAGGATAATGTAAAATAAATAATGCTATACTATAAATCATAACAAATAACCAATTTTAGACTACAATAATAATTGTAAAACTTCTGAGGAATACCAAAAACTTCTAAGTAATTCCAAGGGTATTCCAAAGAATTCCAAGGAATTCCACGGAATTCCATATGCTTGTACACCAAACTTCCAAACAGGTTTACCTCTCGGATTGGCATAAGAATTATTTATGGAACGTATATAAATTCTCTTCAGGACGTTATTTTCCGATGTCAGATGGCCAAGAAAAGGCTAAATCTAGAGTTTACAAAGGACATTTACTTTGAGGTTTATGAAACTAATATAACCTGATATCTTGAGTAATAAAGTAATAAAAACAATTTACAGATATTTTTTTCTACTACTATTCAGAAATAACGTCTTGAAGAGAATTTAGATACGTTTACATAAATAGTTCTTGTATCGATCTATTTTAGAATTCTCCAGAACGTTTGTAACCTCACATGCTTACTGGGTTGGTTACCAAAACTGGTGGATCTAGAAAGAAATTTGGGCACATAAAAAATCGATGAGATTAAAATATTCAATATTTTTCCTTTCTTTTTTTTTTCAAAACACAAAAAAGTGTGTATTATTATTTTACTATTAATTATCAAATAATTAGTAGTCAAATTATTATATACAAGCCCTTTTAACTTTTTTACATTTAAATAATAACGAAAAAATGTTTGAAGGACTGAAGTGATTTTATTATTTTAGGTAGGTACTTATATTTGATCTTTCATCTTATTACTTTTTCCTTTAAATTATAAAATTAAAGATTTGAAAAATTAACAGAAAGACCACGGGCTGCTATACACTATTGGAAAAAGTGTAATTAGAAGGCCTGCTTTGAGTGTGTGCATAAAGGATAAAAATAGCAGTTATTCATGCGAGAGAAAGAGGCTTTTGCATCGATATTGTCTCATTGTACGTTGTGTTTGTGAAGTAACGAGAGCACGCCTCATCGTATCCCTTCTTTCCATACTCAGTTATTGTACAGATATTAGGTGATTACGAAAATTCAAACGATTTGCAAATATTCTCTTTATCTAAAACTATAAGAATAAGAAAGACAGAGATGGTAAATTGGTCACTCGGGGAAAATTTTTCTAAACCCCTACAAAAATGATGGTGCAAATACGGCCATTGGTATACGCAATTAGAAATGGAGGGAGATCCTCAGTCGCGAACTTTTGAGCGTGGTGACCGGGTTTGCCACGTCGTAGTTTTATCTGTAGATACCACTCCCAGTGCATGTCTGATGGCCAATAAATTATTCATCGTCAGGTCATGCGCTCCGATGGCCCACCTGTCATCAAATTATAATAGGTAGTTGGCGACATGGTGGAAGTGTTTTGGTCAGTACTTTTCAAAAAGGTGTTGTTTATGGTTGTTATTTCTATAAATAACTACGTATCTCTGTTTATTCCAAGAATTTCTAGTTATTTGATGCATATCGTTTTTAAAAATGCATCAAAAAAACTCAGTGACATTTCTTTGAGTCGCTTTTAGCCATTTGGCGTGAAAGTAAACTAGCATTCTGATATTAAATAAAAATAAATTAACAAATAAAATTAAAAATTCTAAAATGAGAGATTAAAAAAGTATTAACAATGAAACAAAAACAGTTTTTTTTAAATGTTACTTTACAAGGGACTCAAAAAGATCGCCCTGTTGCACCTGATAATACCCTAATCTGTGATAAAATTCGTTCCTGACATTTACAAACATATGAGGAATGACACAACAATTTTAGCACGTCACTCATCTAAGTCACGTACTCGCTCACATTCATGTCTATAAATTTGCGAGGTTGCATATCCCCACCAAAAATTGTGAGGCGCTAAGTCTTGGAATCTTGGTGACCATTTTATTGTGTGTCTTGCACTTATAAGACGATCGGGAAAAGTGTAGTCTAAAAACTCTTGCATTATGAGCAGGACAGCAGTCTTGCTGGTACCAAATCTCCCCTAAGTTGACGTCACGAGCTTGAACCACCGGAATTACCGACAATGAAAATAGGATCAATGACATGATCACCTAAAATGCCGGCCCAAACATTTACCCTTTGTGAACATTGAGTACATAATGGCACACTAAAATGTTTATTTTCCCTGGACCAATATCGAACTACAGAAGGATTATGCCGGCCATGTATGGAAAAAGATGTTTCATCAGTGAATAAAATATTCTTGATGAAATTTTCGTTTTCACTAGCTTTTCCATCATGGTTTCACAAAAATCCATTTGTTTCGTATGGTCTTCAGAAAAAATTTCTTGGGTAGTTATAATTTTGTAGCAGTGGTACTTACTACTATTCAGAATATTCCGTACTGTTCGCTCTTGTACACCAACTTCTTACGAGAATTGTTTACTCGAACGGTGCATTTACCTCGGCGAAAGTGCAGACATTAGGTTCCCGCCATTTCTTAATTAGACTCGTCTTCGTTATTTAAATGACTACATTTTCCGCAATTTGTAGTACATTGCACAGACTCAAACTTATGAATGATGTTTAATGCAGTTTCAACCGTCGGGGCAGGATGATTTTCAAATGTAAAAATGAATCGCCCGATAACTCCCTTAGTAGTAGTGTTACTGCCGTAATACCACTTGATCATTTGCAATTTTTCTTCGGTTGCATAAACATACATTTTCAAGTTAAGGAGAAATACCAGTTTAATACTAATTTCTGAAACGATAATAAAGGAAATGAGACCAGAGCAACGTGAGAGCAGTTCACCATGTGACCACATAAATGTTTATTGCAGTGTTACCAGATTGTGAAAGTGTGATTATCAGAAAGTAATAATGACATTACCAGATTTTAGAAAAAATAGATATTTCAAACAATACGCCTATTTCCAAAAACTTTATTATAAAAAAATAAATAAATAAAAGGGAATAGTTACAAGTATATTAAATAGAAACTTTTCAAATAATAACAATTGGCACTTTTGTGATTTTTTCACGTATTCTCAACTTAATAAAATACCAGTAACTGTGTTCGTCATTAATTTATTTCTGGTTTTAGGTTTGATCCTTTTGGTTTTAATTAAATTAAGTTAACCTTTGAAAAAAATTCGTTCACGAGTAACACTGAGCGCAGTCCGCACTCAATGCAAAAAGAGAGGCAGAGCTCTCATTTTTCTTGCAGTGTAGCATTCATTTTATAAATTATAAAATAAATGAGCGTAGCCGGATGAACAAAATCCCATATTGTCGCCCTACTATTAACTAGATGTCACCAAATTTTCATCATAGTTAGTATTCATTGCATATTATGTATTTTACATGAAACGATTTTAGTTATTTATAAAGGTGCAAATAATTTTATAAAAAAAATGACGTCCCCAAAAAATTATCGTAGATTATGCCATTATTGGAGGCTTCATTAACAACTACCAGTTAAAATTCCAAATTGTAGATTTTGATAATTACCAGGCATCTGGCAACACTGTTGTCTATTCTATCTACAATAAACTGAGTGTAGATAGGGAAGGGATCAGATGTGGAAGGGATGTGATGACTGAAGACTGACGTACCGGATCACATGTCCCTTCCACATGTGATACGATGAGGCATGCCCTCGTTACTTCGTAAACACAATAACGCAGAAAAAGTCAACAGTGATGCACAATTTTTTTCTGTTGTATACATGACTATGCTATTTTGACCCTTTATGCACACACACATAGCAGGCCTTATAGAATAATATACACTACTGGTAACCTCTTCATGCGAAACCTATGTTTAATGTAGATATATAAGTAATTATTGCATTGTCTCCATACATCATTTATTTGCCTCCAACACATAGTAACATTGAAACGTTGATATAAACAACATCCCATGAGCAACAGAAGAGTGTGGAAGAGTAATATAAAATTAAAATTATTAAAATTTAATGCCAATTTTTTCAGTAAACAGTACTGCGCCATATCGGCGTGAAGTATTTTCTATTGACTTACCGAAATATGTACAGTAACAATAATAGGGTTCCACCTCAACAGAGAGCATGCATTATTGTATACACATGGGTAAGTTTATTTCAAAAATTTATTTTTACTTACGTATGAAAGGATCTATTTAATCCGTTTTATATTATTTTTTGCAAATAACACAATACTTCACACACACACGCACGCACGCACGCACGCAAGCACGCACGCACGCACGCACACACACATGTATATATATATATATATATATATATATATATATATATATATATATATATATATATATATATATATATATATATATATACATGTATATATATATATATATACATATATATATATATATATATATATATATATATATATATATATATATATATATATATATATATATATATATATATATATATATATATACCGGGTGAGTCACGAATTGCGCTCGCCCCGATATCTCCTAAAATAAAAGATATAATTAAAATGTATTTACTCTATTATTTTTCTACTTAAAATATAATTAACATATATATTAGAATATAATTAAAATATACTTAAAGTATTCCACTCAACAATTTTTTGATTACACGGAAAGGTAAGTAATATTAAACAAATATATATTCGATAAATGAAAAATATCATTAAATATAATGTATTAATTAATAAACAATGCAAATTATTCATAATTATATATTTTTTAATGATTTATAGACTTTATACGGCGTATGATTTACCGGGACTTACGGTTGACCTTGCATTATGCTGTGAATAAATAAACGCGGCGCGCTCTCCGCCCTCTATCTCAAAAACGGTTGAGTATATAAAAAAAATGTTTGGGGCAAAAGTTGTAGAGAACTTTATTCTCTACAATTTTTATAATAAATGCAAATGGCATTAAAACCATACGAAGCGAGACATTTGCAAAAAACCGATTTTTGTGACCTTTGACCTTGAATATCTTAGGACGCGGACACGAGACTTTAATGAGACTTTTGAGACAACTTTTAGAATGCCAAAATAAAGGTTTATACAAGTTTACAGCTTATTATCTCTCATTCCGAGGTGAAACCTCTAATGTGATTGGACTACAAATGATTTTTTTTCTTTCAAATTTTTTTTTTATATATCATTACAATTTCTGGTGCTACAATATGTAAAAAAATGTGTTTTCTTAAACGGCACTCTCACAAATAGGGGTTGCCATTTAATAAAATTTACGTAGACGTCATAACTTTTACAAACATTTTTGAAGAACATTTTCTTATGTATGGAAAAGTAGAGAAATAAGTTTAAAATTAGGGGCGATTATTTTGTTATTTACATTGAAATAATTTTATCGGATTTATATCTTATTTACGAAAGCACTATAATTCTAATCCTAACAATGAAAGTTTAGAATGGCTCTAATATACAGTCGCTATTCATGGGCGTCGCTACGGGGGTCGCCCCATCCTGTCTTTTGGCCGATACGACAATCAAAATTCGTATGTTAGTGAAATTTGCAGTTCCAACTTAGGCCAAAGTGATCTTATATAGGGTATTCACTGTTTTCTACACATCAAATGAATAGATGGAAAATTTTCAAATGTCGGATATGCAACTCAAAAGTTTTTAACGTTTAAATTTCACTATTTTTTTAAATCATTCCGCATCAATTGATGCTTGAGGTGAAGTTTAATTACACTAAAACTACAAACAAACTAAATAATAGTAATCATAGTTATATTTCCAAGCCATACATACCGACGGTATCTGAAAAAAATTATGAAATAAATAACATAACAGCAATAAACGATATGGCGCCACAAAAAATATTTTCACAAAACTAAAACTATGCTACGAACTGAAAATGAAAGTAAGATAGATAGACGGTAAACGATAGACTGCAACGACTGTAACAGTACTTTTATATTGTATAGGTCAAACAAAACAATACCGACATAAAAATAAATGCACATACAAATACGATATAAAAAAATCTAAACTAAAATATAACAGCATTCGTCAAACTTGCCATAGGATAAAACTATTACCATAACAGTATACAAATTTTAGACCAAGAACCAAATTATGACCGAAAAATATATATGATATGCTACAAACAAAACGATATGCCGACGAAATAAACAACCGCACAGATTTTGTGCGAAACCTATTTTAACATGCAAAATTAAATTATTATTGGAGTGATACAATATATATGTCAAAAATTTAATTTTTAAATCTTGTCGATGTAATACTTCTTAAAATAAAATACTTTTATCACATATACACTAGTTAAGCAATAATCCCCACTTTACACAATTTATACAAATCCAGCGTTACCTCTGTAAGCTAATCTAAACTTTAAAAACCTGAAATAGTATGTTTAGTTGCGTTAAAGGGGAACACAGATATACGCGATTACGATCGAGATAGCGGTGCCGTTGATGATCGGACATATATTTAGTAAACAAATGAGCTCTCACATGTGTTCTCCGCTTAAATCGGTTAGCACATTATGGTCGATCTAAATCATGGATTCATTTGTTTACTAAAAACGCGTCCGCTAGCCAACGCGCCATCGCATCGGTATCGCGATCGTGGTCGCGATCCGCTTATATCTTTTCTTCCCTTTAAACATACAAAGAACATGAAATATGTATAAACAATTAAAATAAATTATGTAAATGCAAAACAAAACATAATCATGTAAAACACAATATACAGTACGTTAATATCTCAAATTTTCCACCTATTTCGTTGATTTGCGCATCACAAGTCAAGAGGGTGATTTATAAAATAAGTTACCTACGAAAAAATTCTCAGCCAATCAAATACGTAATTTAATTATGTAGAAGGATATCAAGGGTTCGACTAGTTGAAGATGAATCTGCAGAAATAAATTTCACTGTATATTAAAGTAACACGAGCTAGAACCTTCACAATAGTTGCCACATACACTGTTAGCTTGCAAAAGCACCTGTAAATGGGTTAAGGAAAATTAAAGAAATTCTTAGATTTTTTTAAAATATATATTAATAACAAATAAAACATAAATACAATTATTTGAGAGGAAATTCATTATTCACAAGAATATACGTCTAATCCAAAATGTACTAAAAAATTAATTCACCTCCTATTACATTTCTTTAAAAATGATAAAGTTTTCGCCATGAGGGGAGCTTTTTTTGATTTTATAGTAACCACCTTCTTGGCACCTTCAGACAATGCCAAGGCTGCAATTCTCGAAGCTGAATTGTGAGCCGGTTTCTTATCAAAGAGGATACCATTTTTAGCCTGTATCTTAGCTATGGTCCTAGGTGGTTTGACCACTGAATCAATATAGGCTAGTTTGGTTGTAGCTATGGGTTTCGATTTATCTTGGGATTGTTTGATATTTGCAGTTATTTCTCTCAACTTTGCTTCTCGCTCATCTAAACATCTCATATACATTTCTCGCCAAGATTCAAAGTATTCCCGTTTTTATTCCTAAATTCCTTCTGACAATGCAACAACCAAAGTTCGTCTGTCTTCTCTATCAGGTAAGGGTTGTGGTGCTCCATATTAAGAAGTTGTGCCGGCGTGGCCTTGTCCAGCACCGGCTTTAGTTGCAAGTACGGCACACCTCCAGGATATTCCAGTGCTAAACAGAAGAAAATCATGTTTAAAATAAAATCAAACAAAATATCAGTGATGAAACAATTGATCAAAACGATATTAATGGATGTTTGAAACAATGTATCAATAATAAAAAAAATACTTACCATCGATGTTATCCTGTAAGAATCTTACACGAAAGTCAGCTAAGGTATCAACTTTCCCACATGATTTATTGCCAGAATACACTTTGGTTCTGAAATAAAAACAAAATAAAAATAAAACATGAAAAACTAAGGAACTTAAAGATGCTGAGCAAGCAACCAACACAATAGCTAGAAAAACAAAGTAACAACAAAAAAGACTCACCTCATGTTTTTCTTGGAAATGAACTGACCGAGAGATTCATCTTGTGTTAGCATCTTTTTAGGTTGCATGTCGGCTTGGGTGCATATCGGTCTGTAGTTGGATGTCATCTCAGATAATAATCCACAAATTTTTAAATTTAATGGTTTCAGGGGCTGTTGCTTCAATAAGTTTGGAACCTGAAAAACATATAAATTATATTTCGAGAAATTTTACTAGATATGTTTAAATTCAAATAAAACTATTAAAAAAAATACTTACATCATTCGCCTTAACTATTTCAATATTCTCTGGCTTCATGTAACTAGAGCTACTCTTTGGCTTTTCGGTGCCGGGCAGGTAACTGGACTTCTTTTTATTACTACTGGAACTCTTGCTAACCAATGGATCGCACATTCCCAATGCCTCTGCGAAACTGACACCCGAACCAAAGTCAACGCCATTCATAATTATTTTAGCGTTTGCCGGCGTGGCCTCTTTCACGTTATCTTTACTTTTCTTCTCAGAACTAGATCGACGATTAGAACTAGACCTAGAAATTTTACTTTCTTCTGGTCTGTGGGAATTAGAACTTTTTTCTTCTTTGTCGTTTTCCATCTCGTCCTTGAACTTTCTGAATTTTTCTTCATGTTTTCGAGGCTCACCTTTCTTACGACTGTATTTCTCTTTCGACTCCTCTCTCGTCTTCTCCTTTTTGTCTTTCTTTTCATGTTTATCAGAGCGAGAAGGGTGAGACCTCGACTCTTTTAACTTGGACGATGATTCTTTATAATGTCTAGATTTGGATTCATGTTTAGAATCATGTTTGATTTCCTTATCTGAGGAAGACTCGTAGCTCCTCCTGCTCTTGTGTTTTGGACTGGATTTGCCTTTCTCACAGTTTGAATCTTTCTGTGATTTATTATGGGAACTGTGTTTTAATCTAGACTTATTTTCATCTCTCTCTGACGAAGACGCATACTCTTGCGATTTATGTTTAGTATTTTCCTTCGATTTGTTAGAGCTGCGGTCTCGACTGGACTTAGAGCTTCTTTTGTGTTTTTTATAGTCATCCTCAGAAACCGAACTATCTTTACAGTGTTTAAATTTCTTCAATTTGTGTTTCTGGTTTTCTTCATCATCAATAAAATCTGTCGTAGACTTCCTTTTCCTTTCTTTAACTACATTATTTCCAAAGGATGTAGACTTGTCCAAACCTTGCTGATAATATCGTATGGTTTTCATTAATTCTTCGTTAGAGGTACCCATTTTCAACCTATGCGATGTCAATTACTCCTTTTTAGACGTTGGTAAATCTGTTGGTAACTTTTCTCTAAACACAATCAGCTGGCGATGGACGGATATCCAAATTGGTATCAATTCCTGATTTCTGTCAATAAAGTTCCGTGGAGCTAGATGTTGCGTTCCAAATTCTCACATTAAACTTACTAGTTCTAAGATTTATCTATATATGACGTCAAATAACACTCAAACTATACTATTATACACAAAACACTGTCACTATTATTATTCACAATATTGATTTCAATCAAACGATACTCACACACTGAGCACCAAGTAATAAGTGGCTGTAATTTCCATCCACACAGTTTTATATGGAGGCATAGTAGTATCGTAAAATGCCATAAAACTTTATTGCAAGCCGTAATAAAATGGTTGATTAAATTATACCTCTGCTTTGCCTAGTAAACTACCTGACGTCATAAAATACCATAAACCTTTTATTATAATCCGCGATAAAAAGGATTGTTACAGATTATGTCCAGTTACCGCAAGGGTACATTTTAACAGGGGTTTTGGGTGGTTGAATTGTACCCTAACCTGGAGCGGTGCCGATAAATGGCTCTCCCTGTATGTTCTGCGACAAAATATTTCGGCTAGCTCAGCTTTTGGGGGCAGGTACGGAATAATAAAGGGGAATATCAGATGCGATTAACATTAGTATATTGAAATGACAATTACACAACAATTATTGTAAATAAAATATATATAACTTAGGGTTGTGTGGAGCAACCCTCTACCCAAGCACTTGACCGCCGAGTGTGATCACACCTGCGTCTCACATAAAAAGGTAAACATTAATTGTAAAAATCTAAATATCATACACAAATAGTAACAATAATGAGGGTCCTTAAATGGTAATAATAATGAGGCCACCTACATAGTAATAATAATGTTCAAGTTCCCCAGAATCGGTGTGCAGTTCATTGTGTGGGGAATAATAACAAAATTACCGGAGCATTTTCCGGTTTCAATTGATCCACTGGTTATTAAGTTAACTACCTAGATAAATATTAATTGCACAACACTGATCAAGTTATGATGGAAAAAAAATGGTTTGTACTCATCTGCTAGGGTGCACTGTTCCGCTGAAATCTGGTTGCACCTCCGGGGTTGCAACGTGCATCTACCGTGCAGGGAGTGAGCAGACGGCCTCCAGTTGCAAACTTCCAAGTCAAAAGTCGGCGTCCACAGGGCAAGTTACAACAATCACGAAGAAAAACTCACAATAAGGATCCCAAAGGTCGTAGCGACCAATTGGAATTCGCAGAAAAAGTTGTGAACCAGGGAGAAAACCCTATAAAGAAAATGTGAGTGTGTGTAATGCATTCTATCATCCCTATCATGAAAAGAAAAGGAATAAAAAAATATGTAAAACTTACGTGTGTCATCCACGGTTTTCTCAAAGAACAAAGTGCCTCCAAGCCTTGCAAGGCTCCCAAATCCGACAGTTAATGTCGATTGTACCCCTTCAATAACACAAAAACTAACAAAAATTGATGAGGTAACTTCTGGAGTTTTCACTTTATATCCCGTATAACGGAGATCGACCACTTAATTCACAGTGACACGATCATCTGTTCCCAGACCCAGAATGTCTAGCCCCTTTTTTTCCCTTTTATTTTTCTATCCTCACAAAAAGAGATTCGATAAGAACTTTACAACCACACACACATTTCATTTAAATTAAATTATTGATGCGTAGTATAGGCAACCAATCATTCGACATTTATTTACAGAAATTTTTAAATATCTAGGAACAATTTGTATTTAGCAAACGATCAAGCTATAAATTTACGTGTTGGGTTTTTAGCACGTAACAGGATGATTACATTTTAATACAGCTTTACTTGAACTGTTATTTTGTGCGATTTTTATTTATTTATATAAAATAAACAAAATAAATTAAACAAATAACAAAAGAATTTTCAGCTAAATGATATAAATTAAATAAATATGACAAATAAGGAAATAAGACAAATGAGACATATGAGACATATGAGATAAGTGAGTCGAGCGATACAAATGAGAAATATGAAATAAATAAGTTAAATAAAATAAAGATGATAAATACAAATATGAGGGAAACAAGATAAACAGGATGATCAAGATAGACGAGATACGTGAGGCATACGATATAAATTGGTTAAATAAGATAATAAGGTAAATGATATACATATATATATATATATATATACATATATATATATATATATATATATATATATATATATATATATATATATATATATATATATATATATATATATATATATATATATATATATATATATATATATATATATATATATGAATAGTACTCAATAATTGCCAAAGATTGTGAAATTCAATTATGAATAATGCATAAAAACCAAGACAAATTGGTGGAAAATGTTGAATTGAACTCAAGCTATAAATTTACGTGCTGGGTTTTTAGCACGTAACAGGATGATTACATTTTAATACTGCTTTACTTGAACTGTTGTTTTGTGCGATTTTTATTTATTTATATAAAAATAAACAAAATAAATTAAACAAATAACAAAAGAATTTTCAGCTAAATGATATAAATTAAATAAATATGACAAATAAGGAAATAAGATAAATGAGACATATGAGACATATGAGATAAGTGAGTCGAGCGATACAAATGAGGAAATATGAAATAAATAAGTTAAATAAAATAAAGATGATAAATACAAATATGAGGGAAACAAGATAAACAGGATGATCAAGATAGACGAGATACGTGGAGGCATGATATAAATTGGTTAAATAAGATAATAAGGTAAATGACATACATATATATATATATATATATATATATATATATATATATATATATATATATATATATATATATATATATATATATATATATATATATATATATATATATATATATATATATATATATATATATATATGTATATTGCAATAGTACTCAATAACTGCCAAAGATTGTGAAATTCAATTATGAATAATGCATAAAATCCAAGACAAATTGGTGGAAAATGTTGAATTGAACTTATGAAATTTAAAATTAAAAAGTAAAACATAGGGCTTGGCATGAGCAAGAGGTTGTTTCACATTACAATGCACTAATTGCAAGGTTAAAGTAACGATTATAGTTTGGATTTAACAAGAAATTTATTAAAATTTTATGTAAACTGTTAATTATAGATAGAAATCTAACTTATTTACCTGTAGGTAAAATTCCAAAAGATAATGCCAGGTACAGTGTTAGAAATAAGGATATAAAACTTGTAACGTAGAACATTATCGGTGACGCCGAATGTAATTTCCAATTGTAAATTTTATGTAACCAAAATACCACAGCATGGACTTAAAAAGGATTAACTATTAAATTTTTATAATAAACTGTGCTATCAATTAAATAAAGACTAATAATCGAGACTATGAAACTAAAATTAAGGTTATTTAAACCAAACTTAAATTTATAAACTGTAAGTGAGGAATATTTAAGGGATCTATCTTATAAAAGACTCCAATAGTAGAGCTCTAGGTTTAAAAGGATATAAACGTGCGAGAGACATCCCGAAGAAAAAATTGTAACGTCATCTAAAGTGTGGCATACCAATAGAAAGCAAAATGTATACAGAATCTAAAAATAATATTATATTTAAAATTTAAACAGGCATAACTCCAATAAGAGCAAAATTAGAAATCATAAATTAAAAAATGTTCAATCAAGTTGCTTAGACCATTGTTGTAAATGTCAAACTTTGGCTTTTTCTAGACAAAATTAGTTAAAAAACAGTCACCTTTTGTGCCTCCGTGGAGACCGCACGTATTTCGGTAGGAAAATTACCTAGAAAAATTTACAAAAGTATGGAATTAATGTATGCAGATCAAAGAAGAAATAAAACAGTGCAATTAAAAATATAGTGAAAGTAAATTTTATAAAATTTTAAAAAAGATAGTGTATCAGTACAAGTCAACAAATTTATTAATGGTCATTACCCAGTAAATTGTGGGAGTTAAGACGTAGAATTTCACTTACCTGAATACAAAATCCTATAATTATCACTTAGTTTAATAGTCCAAGGTGAAGAACACCGGAAAATTGTGTAAATTAATTAAAATCTTAATAGTGCTTCGCATTGTAATCAAAAGGCTGTAAAATAGAAATCATCGACACAGAAGTGAAGTAGCAGTAGGAGAATTTCAGTCTGGTAGAGCCACGGAACACAGAAGAATCGGAACAATAAAAGGATCCTGATCAGGTCGTATCAAATTAATCATAAATTTGCAAATTAAATATTTAACATTCAAGTCTCGAGCACATATTATTAGTAGAAGGGGGTAACAATAGTAATATTTCTTTTTATGTTTTTTCGTGCTTAATGTTTTTAAATAAATTGTAAAAATTGTGTTAAGTCGAAACAGTTATTTTTTTTAAATTTTTTACATACAAACCAGAGTGCATTCATATATTTAAAATACCTGCTGTATTGATCCTGCCACCCTAGAGATAAAGTTTCATGCTTCAGATTTCAGTAGGTATACAACAATAAAAAACAAAATGGCTCCCAACTAATTAAATTTCAAATTAATCACAATAAATAAATAAAAACACATTATAATATATATATAATATATATATATATATATATATATATATATATATATATATATATATATATATATATATATATATATATATATATATATATATATATATATATATATATATATATATATATATATATATATATATATATATATATATATATATATATATATATATATATATATATATAATAATAATAATAATAATAATAATATATTTATTAATTTCAGAAAACTACTTACTACTAAGTAAGTTTAAGAAATTCTCGTCATCGTACAACAGAAAATATCGATACAATATGAAGAAAAAAAAAAAAAAAAAAAAAAAAAAAATAAAAAAAAACTACAATTATTGTATACCATAAAATATGAATATTAAATCTTAAAAATTTAATTAGTTGTATCTCATGTAAAAAAATTATCTAAAGATTTTGATAAAATTCTTACGAAGTAATTATAAATATTTGTATACACACACATATAAACATACATATACACATATATACACATATACACATTTACACATACATACATACACAAATATAACTATAGTATATTAAATATTTGATATTTATCAAGTTTGGCTTGCATCGTTAAAATGAGTAGCATAAAATCTTAATTAACTAGTTGTTAAAAAATTCGTCGATGGTGTAGCAATTTTTATTTAGCAATAGCAGTTTTACAGCAGATTTGAATTTGTAAATTGTTGGTAAAGATTTAATCTTTTCCGGCAGCACATTGAAAAATTTACATCCATTAAAAAAAAAGACTTTTTTGATACAGAGCTGTTTCATGCTTAGGTGGTAAAAAGAAGGTTTTTTTTCTGGTATTGTGAGAATGTTGTGTTTTGTTTTCCAAGAAAGTTAATTTGTTTTTATATACAAAACATGTAATTTCATAAATATATATTGATATCATGGTGAGAATATTTAATGATTTAAATGAATTCCTGCAAGATTCGTTATATTTTAAATTCGCAATGATGCGCACTGCTCGTTTTTGTAAAAGAAAAACGCCATGCGCTTCAGGTGATAGGCCCCAATGTACTATTCCGTACTTGATGCCAGAATGAAATGAAGCGAAATATAATTGCCTTATAACGGTTGAACTACACTGTTTAGATGTCAAAGCTAACGCATAACATACCTTTGACAATTTAGTGCATACATCTTGAATGTGGCTAGACCATTTAAGGTGACAATCTATCCTTAACCCCAACAGTTTTGTATTTAATGAGTAATTAATATTTGTTTGGCCATTCAACACTATCCCGTCACTCACATTAAGATTAGATTGTGACGTTCTAAAAACTATGAGTGCTGTTTTTTCGTGGTTAACACATAATTTGTTTTTTTCAACCCAATTGTTGATTTTTGCATACGTGAAGATTGCACAATTCTCCGCATCAAACAGATTTTTACACTTTATTAAAATATTAGTATCATCTGCGTATGATACTATTGAACACAATGGATGCTCTAAATATTTCAACATATCATTAATGAAAATGACGAACAATGTTGGACCCAAAATTGATCCCTGAGGAACTCCTGTATTGACAATAACTAGACTGGAAAATGATTCTTTAATTTTTACCTGTTGAAGGCGATTTGATAAATATGAATTAAACCATTTAAGAGCAATACCCCTAACTCCATATTTTTCTAATTTCATTAATAGCATAGCATGATCAACGCAGTCAAACGCTTTAGAGAAATCTACAAAGAGCCCGATAGCAATTTCTGATTTATCTAGTGTACTTACTATTCCATTTACAAATTCGCTAAGTGCTGAGTCTATACTTTTTTGTTTTGTAAACCCATGTTGATTTTGGGAGAGCATCTTATTAATTGTAAGAAAATTTACAAGCTGTATGTTAATTGCAGATTCAAAAATTTTTGATACACTAGGAGATAGACTGATTCCTCTATAGTTGATAACTAAGTTTGGGTCACCCTTTTTGAAAAGAGGTATTACATTGGATATTTTCAGTTTTTCTGGATATATACCTTGTTCTAGCGAGAGATTGATTATATATGTGAGAGGTTGAACTATATACACACCAATAATTTTTAACAGAGTGTTAGAGATCTCTTCAACTCCAGAAGAATTTGAGTTTTTTAATTTTTTTATTAGTTCTAGAACATCCTCCTCTGTTAGGGCTCTAAGAAATAATGAATTTTTAGAGGGCTTTACACATGATTCTAGAAACTGATGATCTATATCTTTTGATAGATTTGTGGTTAAATTTTTAGAGGCAGATATAAAAAAAATCATTGAAAACCTCAGCACATTCAGCCGAATTCAGAATTTTGCCATTATCATCTATTTCGATATGTATGTTACTTTTTTTGGATTTACCTAAACTGTTATTTATTATATCCCACATGGCTTTACTTTTGTTTTTAGCGTTTGATATTAGCTGATCATTTTGTTTTATATAAGTTGCTGATAATAATTGCCGATATTCATTATTCACAATTTTAAATTGTTCTTTAAATTGTTCATATTTCCTACTAAGGTCAGCAAAAAAGTTGTACTCTACTTCTGGCAGCGATTATTTCAGGGTTTTTTATGCATGCTTGTGCTTTATTAATTTTTTTATTATTAATTTTATTATTAATTTTAGATATAGGAAAGCAAATTTCAAAATAATGTGAAACAGTGTCCATGAAAGAATTAAAGGCATTGTTACAGTCGTGAGTGGCCCAAACATCATCCCAGTTTGAATTTTTTAAATATGTACAAAAGTTTGCTATGTTGTTGTCATTAAAAAAAACGTTTATAGCGAATATCATTCTCAACAACTTTATTTAAAGAAAATTTAATATACTGGGCGAAATGATCTGACAAATTATTTTTAATTATATTTGCTTCAGAGATTACTTCTTTGTCATTAACTATAATATTGTCAATACATTTACTAGATGTAGAAGTAACACGAGTTGGCTCGCGAATGGTCAAACACATATTGTTGCAGTTTAGCACATTTAAGAGTTCACGTATATAATATATATATTATATATATATATATATATATATATATATATATATATATATATATATATATATATATATATATATATATATATATATATATATATATATATATATATATATATATATATATATATATATATATATTGTTAAATTCGTTTTCCGGGTATACTCCCGCGTAGGTGATAGGCCCCGAGAGGGACCGTGGTTGTCTGAACGACGTTTCGGCAGAATCTCATCTGCCATCTTCAGGTTCTAACAGATAACTGCTTACTGCGGCTTCTGGTAACTCGAACTGAACCTACGCGGGAGTATACCCGGAAAACGAATTTAACATTCACCACCCGCGAAAACCTGAAAAACAACATATATATATATATATATATATATATATATATATATATATATATATATATATATATATATATATATATTATAATGTGTTTTTATTTATTTATTGTGATTAATTTGAAATTTAATTAGTTGGGAGCCATTTTGTTTTTTATTGTTGTATACCTACTGAAATCTGAAGCATGAAAATTTTATCTCTAGGGTGGCAGGATCAATACAGCAGGTATTTTAAACATATGAATGCACTCTGGTTTGTATGTAAAAAATTTTAAAAAAATAACTGTTTCGACTTAACACAATTTTTACAATTTATTTAAAAACATTAAGCACGAAAAAACATAAAAAAGAAATATTACTATTGTTACCCCCTTCTACTAATAATATGTGCTCGAGACTTGAATGTTAAATATTTAATTTGCAAATTTATGATTAATTTGATACGACCTGATCAGGATCCTTTTATTGTTCCGATTCTTCTGTGTTCCGTGGCTCTACCAGACTGAAATTCTCCTACTGCTACTTCACTTCTGTGTCGATGATTTCTATTTTACAGCCTTTTGATTACAATGCGAGCACTATTAAGATTTTAATTAATTTACACAATTTTCCGGTGTTCTTCGCCTTGGACTATTAAACTAAGTGATAATTATAGGATTTTGTATTCAGGTAAGTGAAATTCTACGTCTTAACTCCCACAATTTCTGGGTAATGACCATTAATAAATTTGTTGACTTGTACTGATACACTATCTTTTTTAAAATTTTATAAAATTTACTTTCACTATATTTTTAATTGCACTGTTTTATTTCTTCTTTGATCTGCATACATTAATTCCATACTTTTGTAAATTTTTCTAGGTAATTTTCCTACCGAAATACGTGCGGTCTCCACGGAGGCACAAAGGTGACTGTTTTTAACTAATTTTGTCTAGTAAAAGCCAAAGTTTGACATTTACAACAATGGTCTAAGCAACTTGATTGAACATTTTTAATTTATGATTTCTAATTTTGCTCTTATTGGAGTTATGCCTGTTTAAATTTTAAATATATTATTTTTAGATTCTGTATACATTTTGCTTTCTATTGGTATGCCACACTTTAGATTACGTTACAATTTTTTCTTCGGGATGTCTCTCGCACCCTTTTTTAGATTAATTTCCTAAACCTATTAACAAACATAACTAAACTAACTTGAAATACTTAACAATGTATTCTGAACTTATTTTAATAATTTTACACTGGGTTTTTTCATTATTTATTAAGTTTATTTACTTTTTATTTTCAGTACACACAAGTCCCTGTGAAATTGATCTATTCTTTGCAATTACATCAATGTACTGAAGTTCCACTATATGGGAATTATTACTGGCACTATTGTCTTTGAAATCAGTGTAATATTTCTTAGCTGAAGGCTGTAATCTTAAAATTATGTCGAAAGCTTCGTTTCAACGTCACCCACAAAACATGGTTTTGGATCACAAAAAGTTTATATCCTTTTTAAACCTAGAGCTCTACTACTTGGAGTCTTTTATAAGATAGATCCCTTAAATATTCCTCACTTACAGTTTAGAAATTTAAGTTTGGTTTAAATAACCTTAATTTTAGTTTCATAGTCTCGATTATTAGTCTTTATTTAATTGATAGCACAGTTTATTATAAAAATTTAATAGTTAATCCTTTTTAGGTGCTACACCAACACTTTAAGTCCATGCTGTGGTATTTTGGTTACATAAAATTTACAATTGGAAATTACATTCGGCAGTCACCGATAATGTTCTACGTTACAAGTTTTATATCCTTATTTCTAACACTGTACCTGGCATTATCTTTTGGAATTTTACCTACAGGTAAATAAGTTAGATTTCTATCTATAATTAACAGTTTACATAAAATTTTAATAAATTCTTGTTAAATCCAAACTATAATCGTTACTTTAACCTTGCAATTAGTGCATTGTAATTGAAACAACCTCTTGCTCATGCCAAGCCCTATGTTTTACTTTTTAATTTTAAATTTCATAAGTTCAATTCAACATTTTCCACCAATTTGTCTTGGATTTTATGCATTATTCATAATTGAATTTCACAATCTTTGGCAGTTATTGAGTACTATTGAAATATACATATATATATATATATATATATATATATATATATATATATATATATATATATATATATATATATATATATGTTGTTTTTTTCAGGTTTTCGCGGGTGGTGAATGTTAAATTCGTTTTCCGGGGGTATACTCCCGCGTAGGTGATAGGCCCCGAGAGGGACCGTGGTTGTCTGAACGACGTTTCGGCAGAATCTCATCTGCCATCTTCGGGTTCTAACAGATAACTGCTTACTGCGGCTTCTGGTAACTCGAACTGAAATTTCATTTCGAGTTACCAGAAGCCGCAGTAAGCAGTTATCTGTTAGAACCTGAAGATGGCAGATGAGATTCTGCCGAAACGTCGTTCAGACAACCACGGTCCCTCTCGGGGCCTATCACCTACGCGGGAGTATACCCGGAAAACGAATTTAATATATATATATATATATATATATATATATATATATATATATATATATATGTATATATATATATATATATATATATATATATATATATATATATATATATATATATATATATATATATATATATATATGTATGTCATTTACTTTATTATCTTATTTAACTTATTTATTTCATTTTTCTCATTTGTATCGCTCGACTCACTTATCTCATATGTCTCATATGTCTCATTTGTCTTATTTCCTTATTTGTCACATTTATTTAACTTATATCATTTAGCTGAAAATTCTTTTGTTATTTGTTTAATTTATTTTGTTTATTTTATATAAATAAATAAAAATGCTTGCATTTTCTCGCACAAAATAACAGTTCAAGTAAAGCAGTATTAAAATGTAATCATCCTTTTTATCGCGGATTATAATAAAGGTTTATGGTATTTTATGACGTCAGGTAGTTTACTAGGCAAAGCAGAGGTATAATTTGATCAACCATTTTATTACGGCTTGCAATAAAGTTTTATGGCATTTTACGATACTACTATGCCTCCATATAAAACTGTGTGGATGGAAATTACAGCCACTTATTACTTGGTGCTCAGTGTGTGAGTATCGTTTGATTGAAATCAATATTGTGAATAATAATAGTGACAGTGTTTTGTGTATAATAGTATAGTTTGAGTGTTATTTGACGTCATATGTAGATAAATTTTAGAACTAATAAATTTAATGTGAGAATTTGGAACGCAACATCTAGCTCCACAGAACTTTATTGACAGAAATCAGAAATTGATACCAATTTGGATATCAGTCCATCGCCAGCTGATTGTATTTAGAGAAAAGTTACTATTAGATTTACCAACGTCTAAAAAGGAGTAATTGACATCGCATAGGTTGAAAATGGGTACCTCTAACGAAGAATTAATGAAAACCATACGATATTATCAGCAAGGTTTGGACAAGTATACATCCTTTGGAAATAATGTAGTTAAAGAAAGGAGAAAGGAAGTCTACGACAGATTTTATTGATGATGAAGAGAACCAGAAACACAAATTGAAGAAATTTAAACACTGTAAAGATAGTTCGGTTTCTGAGGATGACTATAAAAAACACAAAAGAAGCTCTAAGTCCAGTCGAGACCGCAGCTCTAACAAATCGAAGGAAAATACTGAACATAAATCGCAAGACTATGAGTCTTCGTCAGAGAGAGATGAAAATGAGTCTAGATTAAAACACAGTTCCCATAATAAATCACAGAAAGATTCAAACTATGAGAAAGACAAATCCAGTCCAAAACAAAAGAGCAGGAGGAGCTACGAGTCTTCCTCAGATAAGGAAATCAAACATGAATCCAAATCTAGACATTATAAAGAATCATCGTCCAAGTTAAAAGAGTCGAGGTCTCATCCATTTCGCTCTGATAAACATGAAAAGAAAGACAAAAAGGAGAACACGAGAGGAGTCGAAAGAGGAATACAGTCGTAAGAAAGGTGAGCCTCGAAAACATGAAGAAAAATTCAGAAAGTTCAAGGACGAGATGGAAAACGACAAAGAAGAAAAAAGTTCTAATTCCCACAGACCAGAAGAAAGTAAAATTTCTAGGTCTAGTTCTAATCGTCGATTTAGTTCTGAGAAGAAAAGTAAAGATAACGTGAAAGAGGCCACGCCGGCAAACGCTAAAAAAATTATGAATGGCGTTGACTTTGGTTCGGGTGTCAGTTTCGCAGAGGCATTGAAAATGTGCGATCCATTGGTTAGCAAGAGTTCCAGTAGTAATAAAAAGAAGTCCAGTTACCTGCCCGGCACCGAAAAGTCAAAGAGTAGCTCTAGTTACATGAAGCCAGAGAATATTGAAATAGTTAAGGCGAATGATGTAAGTATTTTTTTTAATAGTTTTATTTGAATTTAAACATATCTAGTAAAATTTCTCGAAATATAATTTATATGTTTTTCAGGTTCCAAACTTATTGAAGCAACAGCCCCTGAAACCATTAAATTTAAAAATTTGTGGATTATTATCTGAGGTGACTTCCAACTACAGACCGATATGCACCCAAGCCGACATGCAACCTAAAAAGATGCTAACACAGGATGAATCTCTGGGTCAGTTCATTTCCAAGAAAAACATGAGGTGAGTCTTTTTTGTTGTTACTTTGTTTTTCTAGCTATTGTGTTGGTTGCTTGCTCAGCATCTTTAAGTTCCTTAGTTTGTCATGTTTTATTTTTATTTTGTTTTTATTTCAGAACCAAAGTGTATTCTGGCAATAAATCATGTGGGAAAGTTGATACCTTAGCTGACTTTCGTGTAAGATTCTTACAGGATAACATCGATGGTAAGTATTTTCTTTTATTATTGATACATTGTTTCAAACATCCATTAATATCGTTTTGATCAATTGTTTCATCACTGATATTTTGTTTGATTTTATTTTAAACATGATTTTCTTGTTTAGCACTGGAATATCCTGGAGGTGTGCCGTACTTGCAACTAAAGCCGGTGCTGGACAAGGCCACGCCGGCACAACTTCTTAATATGGAGCACCACAACCCTTACCTGATAGAGAAGACAGACGAACTTTGGTTGTTGCATTGTCAGAAGGAATTTAGGAATAAAAAACGGGAAGACTTTGAATCTTGGCGAGAAATGTATATGAGATGTTTAGATGAGCGAGAAGCAAAGTTGAGAGAAATAACTGCAAATATCAAACAATCCCAAGATAAATCGAAACCCATAGCTACAACCAAACTAGCCTATATTGATTCAGTGGTCAAACCACCTAGGACCATAGCTAAGATACAGGCTAAAAATGGTATCATCTTTGATAAGAAACCGGCTCACAATTCAGCTTCGAGAATTGCAGCCTTGGCATTTTCTGAAGGTGCCAAGAAGGTGGTTACTCTAAAATCCAAAAAAGCTCCCCCTCATGGCGAAAACTTTATCATTTTTAAAGAAATGTAATAGGAGGTGAATTAATTTTTTAGTACATTTTGGATTAGACGTATATTCTTGTGAATAATGAATTTCCTCTCAAATAATTGTATTTATGTTTTATTTGTTATTAATATATATTTTAAAAACACTAAGAATTTCTTTAATTTTCCTTAACCCATTTACAGGTGCTTTTGCAAGCTAACAGTGTATGTGGCAACTATTGTGAAGATTCTAGCTCGTGTTACTTTAATATACAGTGAAATTTATTTCTGCAGATTCATCTTCAACTAGTCAAACCCTTGATATCCTTCTACATAATTAAATTACGTATTTGATTGGCTGAGAACTTTTTCCTGGGTAACTTAAAAATCACCCTCTTGACTTGTGATGCGCAAATCAACGAAATAGGTGGACAATCTCAGATATTAGCATACTGTATATTGTGTTTTACATGATTAAGTTTTGTTTTGCATTTATATAATTTATTTTAATTGTTTATACATATTTCATGTTCTTAGTATGTTTAAAGGGAAGAAAAGATATAAGCGGATCGCGACCACAATCGCGATACCGATGCGATGGCGCGTTGGCTAGCGGACGCGTTTTTAGTAAACAAATGAATCCGTGATTTAGATCGACAATAATGTGCTCTCCGATTTAAGCGGAGAACACATGTGAGAGCTCACTTGTTTACTAAAGACATGTCCGATCATCAACGCCACCGCTATCTCGATCGTAATCGCGTATATCTGTGTTCCCCTTTAAATTAATTAAACATACTATTTCAGGTTTTTAAAGTTTTGATTATCTTACAGAGGTAACGCTGGATTTGTATAAATTTTAAAGTGGGGATTATTGCTTAACTAGTGTATATGTGATAAAAGTATTTTATTTTAAGAAGTATTACATCGACAAGATTTAAAAATTAAATTTTTGACATTATTGTATCACTCCAATGATAATTTAATTTTGCATGTTAAAATAGGTTTCGCACAAAATCTGTGCGGTTGTTTATTTCGTCGGCATGTCGTTTTGTTTGTAGCATATCATATATATTTTTCGGTCATAATTTGGTTCTTGATCTAAAATTTGTATACTGTTATGGTAATAGTTTTATCCTATGGCAAGTTTGGCGAATGCTATTATATTTTAGTTTAGAGTTTTTATACCGTATTTGTATGTGCATTTATTTTTATGTCGGTATTGTTTTGTTTGACCTATACAATATAAAAGTACTGTTACAGTCGTTGCAGTCTATCGTTTACCGTCTATCTATCTTACTTTCATTTTCAGTTCGTAGCATAGTTTTAGTTTTGTGAAAATATTTTTTGTGGCGCCATATCGTTTATTGCTGTTATGTTATTTATTTCATAAGTTTTTTCAGATACCGTCGATATGTATGGCTTGGAAATATAACTATGATTACTATTATTTAGTTTGTTTGTAGTTTTAATGTAATTAAACTTCACCTCAAGCATCAATTGATGCGAAATGATTTAAAAAATAGTGAAATTTAAACGTTAAAAACTTTTGAGTTGCATATCCGACATTTGAAAATTTTCCATCTATTTATTTGATGTGTAGAAAACAGTGAATACCCTATATAAGATCACTTTGGCCTAAGGTGGAACTGCAAATTTCACTAACATACGAATTTTGATTGTCGTATCGGCCAAAAGACAGGATGGGGCGACCCCCGTAGCGACGCCCATGAATAGCGACTGTATATTAGAGCCATTCTAAACTTTCATTGTTAGGATTAGAATTATAGTGCTTTCGTAAATAAGATATAAATCCGATAAAATTATTTCAATGTAAATAACAAAATAATCGCCCCTAATTTTAAACTTATTTCTCTATTTTTCCATACATAAGAAAATGTTCTTCAAAAATGTTTGTAAAAGTTATGACGTCTACGACAATTTTATTAAATGGCAACCCCTATTTGTGAGAGTGCCGTTTAAGAAAACACATTTTTTTACATATTGTAAAATTGTAATGACATAAAAAAAAATTTGAAAGAAAAAAATCATTTGTAGTCCAATCACATTAGAGGTTTCACCTCGGAATGAGAGATAATAAGCTGTAAACTTGTATAAACCTTTATTTTGGCATTCTAAAAGTTGTCTCAAAAGTCTCATTAAAGTCTCGTGTCCGCGTCTTAAGATATTCAAGGTCAAAGGTCACAAAAATCGGTTTTTTGCAAATGTCTCGCTTCGTATGGTTTTAATGCCATTTGCATTTATTATAAAAATTGTAGAGAATAAAATTCTCTACAACTTTTGTCCCAAACATTTTTTTTTATATACTCAACCGATTTTGAGATAGAGGGCGGAGAGCGCGCTGCGCTTATCTATTCACAGCATAATGCAAGGTCATCCGTAAGTCCCGGTAAATAATACGCCGTATAAAGTCTATAAATCATTAAAAAATATATAATTATGAATAATTTGCATTGTTTATTAATTAATACATTATATTTAATGATATTATTCATTTATCGAATATATATTTGTTTAATATTACTTACCTTTCCGTGTAATCAAAAAATTGTTGAGTGGAATACTTTAAGTATATTTTAATTATATTCTAATATATATGTTAATTATCTTTTAAGTAGAAAAATAATAGAGTAAACACATTTTAATTATATCTTTATTTAGAAATACTTTTTCATGTCTTTATTACAGTTAAAGTTCAAATGTGGGGAAGTTTTTCAAAAACTTTTATAATTAGGACTTGAGTCTTAATTTTCTTCTTCTTCTTCTTCTTCATCGTCTTCCGGTCGCTCGAAAATTTCCAATTCAATATCATCATTTTCGTTGTCAAGGATATTTGTCTCTAGATCTTCGAAAATTTCGGGGTCAAATGTACTATCTTCATCGAGATCGCTTTGATACAGTGAAGCATTGAGGTACGCTTGCCCATTACACTGGCCACAAGCTAAAGAACATTGCAACCCGGATTTCCTGCATCCGCAGTGTGAACCACAGCCATTCTTGCAGTTGATTACACGGAAAGGTAAGTAATATTAAACAAATATATATTCGATAAATGAAAAATATTATTAAATATAATGCATTAATTAATAAACAATGCTAATTATTCATAATTATATATTTTTTAATGATTTATAGACTTTATACGGCGTGTTATTTACAGGGACTTACGGTTGACCGTGCTGCTTTGAATAGATAAGCGCGGCGCGCTCTCCTCCCTCTATCTCAAAAACGGTTGAGTATATAAAAAAATGTTTGAAACAAAAGTTGTAGAGAATTTTATTCTCTACAATTTTTATAATAAATGAAATTGCATTAAAACCATAGGAAGCGAGATATTTTCAAAAAACCGATTTTTGTGATCTTTGACCTTGAATATCTTAAGACGCGGACACGAGATTTTATGAGACTTTTGATACAACTTTTAGAACGCCAAAATAAAGGTTTATACAAGTTTACAGCTTATTATCTCTCATTCCGAGGTTGACCCTCTTTTTTTGGCTTAAGTGACTGGATTATTGATGTTTGTCAAAATATATGTCAAATTTAGTATAATCCCTCCAAAAATCATTCTGAAATGTCAAATTTTAATTTATCTACTATGGCCAGATACTTAAAATTTCAAAAGAAAAATTTTAAAAAATTGTTATAAAAAAATTACCCTTAATAATAATATGATTGGTTTGATTTACTGCCCAAACTATATCATTTTAAATTGTAATCCATATTTATCTAGAAGTAGAAGAACGCTTATAGATGGATATACTGTGTGACACAATTTTTTTGTTATATTCTCCGCTCAAGATATACCACGGCATACAACAATTTATATTGCTGTAATATTTATGAATTAGATATATTTTGGCTAAATTTTACATTTGGAAACAAATTCAAAATATGCTTGACTTCATAAATACTTCATCTATTGTTTTACTTGATACTTTTCTCTGCCTGGCATAATTTGATAAAAGAAATCATATTTGTATTATATCAATAACTCAAATCAACTTTCAATATTGTATTACGTGTTTCTTTTGTTAACTTAACTATAACGTTTAGGCTAGTAGCACACGATGTGTGTGTTGTCATGATGAAGTATTCTACGCCGTTTCTTGTTGCCAGTACAGATATTTTCAAACTGAGTGTTCGTATTCTGTATTTGGTATATTACTGTATCTTTGAGAAACGAGGGACCAGTAAGACTCAACCCTCGATTCTGATTTTCTTTGCCATTACCATAAAATTGTTCGACTCATTGTGATTGTCTATAACACAGCTACACAAGAAATTTTTTTTCTGATTTGGGTGTCTAACCATGTTTATATATGTTTTTGGGGTCGCTGAATCCGAATCTATTTAACCCCATCACATAATAAAAACTTCAAAAAACTCATAATATCAGCTACTAAATGCATATAACCCTAAGAATGAAGTTGTAATCTGAAAACTCAAGCTTTGAATCCCCATAACCCCATAACCCACTTAACCAAGAATCTATCAACTCCAATAACCACGTACGTCAGACATTTAACTTGATATGTACGTTATTTTAATAACCGCATAACGCGGTCATTGCACATTTTCTCACACAATTTTTGTTTTATCTCAAGCACTCGAAACATACTATTGTGTCCTAAAAACACCTTCACCCTAAAAGTCTATATTTTTACGTTTATTCAACTAATGTTAGTTTTTCAAATCATTGTACCGTCGGCATTGACGTTACCCGATGTACATCGCGGATAGGTTGCCCACCGTCACCACGTGGAGGTGCCCTGGATGCAAACGCACGCAAGATATAATCGCTCTGAATAGAACCTGAGCTTTGAATTCTTTGAAAGAAAATATTTTCTAGAACCATGTACCAAAATACGTAGATTTATCACTGATATTTTTCATTGATGTACAAAGACTCATGAATGAATGTGCATAGAATTAGGGCATTTCTGGATGCCTGACAGATACGCGTACATATCAAGTTAAACTTCCGACACGTGGTTATTAGAGTTGATAGATTTTTGGTTAAGTGGGTTATGGGGTTATGAGGTTTAAGAGCTTGGGTTTTCAGATTACAACCTCATTGTTAGGATTATATGCGTTTAATAGCTGAATTTTTTTTTTTGATGTTATGGCAAAATCCTGATGTTATGGGGTTAAACAGACCTCGGATTCGGATTCAGCGACACAAAAAACATAGAAAACAAGGTCAGACTCTCAGATCAGAAAAAAAATTGTGTGGCTGTGTAATAGTTAACAGTTGCTTGTTTTGTAATCTCCCAACAACTGCCGTTTTCGGAATATCTGCAGGTGTTATATCAATAATTACAGTCTCCCATTTTTGCTATTTCTACCTTGGCACGACTGATTAGATTGCTTACTGTTTTATCCATCTACCTGGGATTCAAAATACTTATTAATGCTGCCCATACAAGGTCTATTGCATATTTTTCTATATTGACAATTCCTACTTAATTTGGAATAGGCTCTTTTGTAAACACTATATTTTCAATGTTACTCATCTTTCACAGACAATTATACACACTTGTACACTTCGGTTACTTTACAGAAGCAATAGTATCTCAGGTAGCTTATGGTTATTTACAATATTTTTAGAGAAATATTGATTTTGGTTTACTTATTTATTAGTAAATTAAAATCCTTCTAGATTATTATTTAGGTAGAAAACTGGAAGTTGTTTCTCCAACATGTATGTGCCGTTAAAAGGATTATAATTCAGGTAAAATAAATTGTTCCCTGTAAAATATATTAATAAATTTTTTATGTTACGTTAAATTATGTAATCAGTTGTTTTGAACATTCACCCCAGATATTAACAGCATTTTAAAAGATTCTTTAACTGAAAGGTAGTTTTAGTGACCAGAAAACAAATAAAATTTAAATTTCAAATTTTGCCTCCCAGATTGTTTCCATTTTGATGCAAATTTAAAACAAATATTACGAATTTTTTCGAAAAATGCTCTCCGTTTTATATTATTGACTTCTTCCGAAAAGCCCATAATTTCACAGAAATTTTTTTGGCGAACAGTATGCGTTTTGCATTACAAATACCTTTTTTTTTTAGAAAATGCATTATAACATTTTGTAAATTCAGCCCCACGTATCAGCTATTTTTAGACATGTTTTTCTATCGGAAAAGCGGCTAAAAGTAAAATGTAACAGGTCAGGTAAAGCAGTATTAAAATTTGATCATCCTTTTTCGTCGTGGATTATAACAAAGGTTTATGGTATTTTATGACGTCAGGTAGTTTACTAGGTAAAGCAGAGGTATAATTTGATCACCTTTTTAATTACGGTTTGCAATAAAGGTTTATGGCATTTTACGACACCACTATGCCTCCATATAAAACTGTGTGGATGGAAATTACAGCCACTTATTACTTGGTGCTCAGTGTGTGCGTATCGTTTTATTGAAGTCAATATTGTGAATAATAATAGTGGCAGTATTTTGTGTATAATAGTATAGTTTGAGTATTATTTGACGTCGTATATAGATAAATTTTAGAACTAATAAGTTTAATGTGGAACGCAACATCTAGCTCCACAGAACTTTACTGAGAGAAATAAGAAATTGATATCAATTTTGATATCCGTCTATCGCCAATCGATTGGGCTTAGAGAAAAGTTACCATCGTATTTACCTACGTCTAAAAAGAAATAATTGACATCGTGTAGGTTGAAAATGGGTACCTCTAACGAAGAATTAATGAAAACCATACGATATTACCAGCAAGGTTCGGACAAGTATACATCCTTTGGAAATAATGTAGTAAAAGAAAGGAAAAGGAAGTCCACGAGAGATTTTATTGATGATAAAGAAGACCAGGAACACAAATTAAAGAAATTCAGACACTGTAAAGATAGTTCGGTTTCTGAGGATGACTATAAAGAACACAAAAGAAGCTCCAAGTCTAGTCGAGACTACAGCTCTTACAAATCGATGGAAGAGGGAAACGAAAATAAGTCTAGATTAAAACACAGTTCCGATAATAATTCACGAAGAGATTCAAACTGTGAGAAAGGCAAATCGAATTCAAAGCACAAGAGCGGGAAGAGACTCGAGACCTCCTCAGATAAGGAAGTCAAACATGAGTCTAAACATGAATCTAAATCTAGACATTATAAAGAAACATCGTCCAAGTTAAAAGAGTCGAGGTCTCACTCTTCTCGCTCTGATAAACATGAAGAGAAAGACAAAAAGGAGAGCACGGGAGAGGAGTCGAAAGAGAAACATAGTCGTAAGAAAGATGAGCCTCGAAAACATGAAGAAAAACTTAGAAAGTTCAAGGACGAGATGGAAAACGACAAAGAAGAAAAAAGTTCTAGTTCCCACAGACCAGAAGAAAGTAAAATTTCTAGGTCTAGTTTTAATCGCAGATCTAGTTCCGAGAAGAAAAGTGATGATAACGTGAAAATGACCTTGCCGGCAAACGCTAAAAAAATTATGAATGGTGTTGACTTTGGTTCGGGTGTCAGTTTCGCAGAGGCATTGGGAATGTGCGATCCATTGGTTAGCAAGAGTTCCAGTAGTAGTAAAAAGAAGTCCAGTTACCTGCCCAGCACTGAAAAGCCAAAGAGTAGCTCCAGTTACATGAAGCCAGAGAATACTGAAATAGTTAAGGCGAATGATGTAAGTATTTTTTTTTTTAATAGTTTTATTTGAATTTAAACATATCTAGTAAAATTTCTCGAAATATAGTATATGTTTTTCAGGTTCCAAACTTATTGAAGCAACAACCCCTGAAACCACTAAATTTAAAAATTTGTGGATTACTATCTGAGGTGACATCCAACTACAGACCGATATGCTCCCAAGTCGACATGCAAAATAAAAAGATGCTTACAAAAGATGAATCCCTGGATCAGTTCATTTCCAAGAAAAACATGAGGTGAGTCTTTTTGTTGTTACTTTTTTTTCTAGCTACTGAGTTGAATGTTTGCTCAGTATCTTTAAGTTCCTTAGTTTTTCATGTTTTATTTTTATTTTGTTTTTATTTCAGAACCAAAGTGTATTCTGGCAACAAATCATGTGGGAAAGTTGACACCTTATCTGACCTTCGTGTCTTACAGGATAACATCGATGGTAAGTACTTTTTTTATTATTGATACATTATTTCAAATATCCATTAATATCGTTTTGAGCAATGTCATCACTGATATTTTGATTGATTTTATTTTAAACATGATTTTCTTCTGTTTAGAACTGAAATATACTGCAGGTGTGCCGTACTTACAACTAAAGCCAGTGCTGGACAAGGCCACGCCGGCTCAACTTCTTAATATGGAGCACCGCAGCCCTTACCTGATAGAAAAGACAGACGAACTTTGGTTGTTGCATTGTCAGAAGGAATTTAGGAATATAAAACGGGAAGGCTTTGAACCTTGACGAGAAATGTACATGCGATGTTTAGATGAGCGGGAAGCAAAGTTGAGAGCAATAACCGCAAGTATCAAACAATCCCAAGAGAAATCGAAACCCATACATACTACCAAATTAGCCTACATTGATTCGGTGGTCAAACCACCTAGGACAATAGCTAAGATACAGGCTAAAAATGGTATCCTCTTTGCTAAGAAACCGGCTCAAACTTCATCTTCAAGAATTGCAGCCTTGGCATTGTCTCAAGGTGCCAAGAAGGTAGTTACTCAAAAATGCAAGAAAGCTCCCCTCATGGCGAAAACGTTATCATTTTTAAAGAAATGGAATAGGAGGTGAATTAATATTTTAGTACAATTTGGACTAGACGTAAATTCTTAATAATATTGAATTTCCTGTTAAATAATTGTATTCATATTGTACTTGTTATTAATAAAAAATTTAGAAAATATGAAGAATTTCTTTAATTTTCCATAACCTCTTCTTAAAGGTAGTTTTGCAAGCTAACAGTGTATACGGCAACCATTTTGAAGGTTTTAGCCAGGGACACTTTAATATACAGTGAAATTTATTCCTGCAGAATCATCTTCAACAAGTCAAACCCTTGATATACTTCTACATAATTAAATTAAGTGTTTGATTGGCTGGAAACTTTTTCGTGGGCAAATTAAATTATAAATCGCCCTCTTGATCTGTGATGTACAAATCAACAAAATAAGTGGAAAATTTGAGATATTAGAATACTGTCTCATATAAAAGAGGGAAGGAAAACTTGTGAAAAAAATGTTATTTTACATGTGGACATACGACTTTGAATACTGCATTTCGTTACTTTGGATTGATAAATTATCATTCATATTCTACTCTATTTCTTATCTTGGCAAATTACAAAAAAAAGTTAGAAATTGGTAACAGATGTTTTACAAAATCGTTTCCCTTAACGAGCAGCAGCTTGTAGAGCGTTTTTCTCCCATTTAGATTATCTTAATCTTTATCAAGAAAGTCTTCTTCCATACATTTTGCTTTTAATCTGTAAATTTGTCCACTTAATTTCCCGAATGTATTGCATTACATTCATGTTATTGTTTTGGCTCTTATAAAGCTGAAAAAGAATTTCTTGATACAAACTTATATATTTTTCTCTCTATGGCACTATTTCTTTTTGCTTATAATTTTGAAGAAGCAACTTGTCGAAGAGTATCAAAGGTTTGAATGGTAGAAAATCATTCTACAGGAATGAATTCTACTGTAACAAAGTTTTTTATTATATTCTTCGCACAAGATGTACCACAGCATACAACAATAATTTATCTTACTTTAATATTTATGAATTGAATATATTTTGCTTCAATTATGTAGAAGGATATCAGGGGTTTGACTTGTTGAAGATGAATCTGCAGGGATAAATTTCACTGTACATTAAAGTGATCCGAGCCAGAACTTTCACAATGGTTGCTGTATACACTGTTAACTTGCAAAACCACATGTAAAGAGGTTAAGGAAAATTAAAGAAATTCTTAGATTTTTTTAAAACATGTATTAATAACAAATAAAACATAAATACAATTATTTGAGAGGAAATTTATTATTCATAAGAATGTATGTCTAGTCCAAAATGTACTAAATAATGAATTCACCTCCTATTCTATTTCTTTAAGAATGATAAAATTTTCGCTAAGAGGGGAGCTTTCTTGGATTTTAGAGTAATCACCTTCTTGGCACCTTCAGACAATGCCAAGGCTGCAATTCTCGAAGCTGAAGTGTGAGTCGGTTTCTTATCAAAGAGGATACCATTTTTAGCCTGTATCTTAGCTATGGTCCTAGGTGGTTCGACCACTGTTTCAGTGTAGGCTAGTTTGCTAGTAGGTATGGGTTTCGATTTATCTTGGAATTGTTTGATATTTGCGGTTATTGCTGTCAACTTTGCTTCCCGCTCATCTAAATATCGCATATACATGTTACGTGGCCGATTAAAAAATTATGCTTTTAAAAATAATTTATTACACGCAACAAAATAAAATACAATTATTACTTTTTTACAATGAAAATGTTTAAATTCGAAGAGACAACTGAACAGTATAATGTCTAAACTAAAACTCTACGTGGAAGTGGCATCCACCTCTATTTATATGATCCTAAACTGCATACACTTAAGACGGCACGTAGGCACGTCTATTTCTAGAAAATAGGGGAGCTTATCTCCATTGACCCTAAAGTTTATCTAACTAACGGATATTACATCCTGTACATTAAAAGTTAATTGTTGCATCAAAACACATATGACATATTTATGGTAAAAGCAACTTAAAATAGATAAGAGGGTTACAATCTTAGAATGAGGGGAGACTTAAGTTATTTTAATAACAGCTGATATTTTAGGATGTAACAATATTCCTCCCTAATAATAAATTTTGGGTTATACAATGCACAAAATGTTAATACAAAATACATACAATATTAAGCAGTAGTTTTTAAATTCAAATTTAACTCTGTTAATTCGTTTTCTTCTTCAATCTGAGGATTTCTTACTCTTCTTGCAGGTTGTCTTCTTTGAGGTATCATATCCCTGATTCTATTCAACAGTAGTGGTTTTGTGGGTTGATCTGGAGGTCTCGGTGGACTGTTATTTCCATTGATAAACGCTATTTTTACACATCTATATTTCCTGCATTTGCATATACAATACAATATGACAAGGCTTATTATTAAAATTATTATAAAATACAAAAACCTTGATGTGTGCTTAACAACAAAAGGTTCATTTATTAAATCGTCTAACACCTTACCATATTGGGTTAGTTTATGTTCATCAAGACTTAGTTTACTTATTTTTAAAGGTTGCAGTTTTGGTAATTCTGCATGTTCTGGCAAATGATCACAACAGTTAAAATTAATATTTGGTATTTCAAATGGTTTGGAAATTTCAGAAACTTTGTTACAGGCTTGAATTCGTGTTGTGCCTATGTAACTGGTACATGTAAGAGCTAATGTTAAAATTGAATTTCGTTCAATTAAATAACCTACTGTGGTCATGTTTGGGCAATTTACAGTAAAAAGGTAACTGCTTTGTTACTGCTATGAGCCACACATTTTCATTTATCCTTTGAACATTATAATCTTCAGAATATATTACAGAGATTAGACAATTATCTGGAATTTTGTCTGATTTCCTAAGAAGTTGAACTTCACATAGAGCATTATTATCTAAAGAATAAGTTATAAGATTTGGGCACAATTTATATTGTGAATCTAATGTTTTACAATCATTTAAATTATTCAAAGATGTGTACTTTCGTGTATTATCTGAAACTGCTAAGTATTTTTGGGAAGTTAATAATATATGGAATAATTTAGTTCTTTTATCTAATATTGGTATAGAGTACATGTGAAATAATCTATACGTTGTTGGTTCAACAACGGGGATTTTTAATATGAAGACTAAGCGATCATATGTTTGATAGGCTTGTAATTCTATCATATCAAAATATTTACCTATGTTTTGGGAAGTTGGTACTAAAGGTAAATTGTTTCTTTGCAAGGATTGAGATATTTTAGATAATTGCGACATAAGGTCTTTTGGTCCTATAACTGAGGGATGAATAATTTTTAGTCTAGCAAAAGTAATAGAATTCAATACTTCATCTAATTGTGTTTCAATCATTGTGTAAATTTCGAGTAAGCTTTCGCATATTTCAATTGCCTTTAATCTAACAATATAATACATTTGGTTGTCGTTTATTTCTTGAATAGAATGCTGTATGGATTTTAAATTATTATTAAACGTTTCTTCGTCAATTTGTAATTTACGATTAGTTGAAATTTTGAATAGTAGAGGTTATAATTAATATTTGATTCTTTAATAGGTTTTCGAGTTTATTTTCATCTTGTTTGAACTTGTTTATACAATCTTCGTAATATTCGCCATCTGCAGCATCGAGATTGCCTGTGATTGATTTAAAGAGTGATCCTAAAACGTTAATAATACCTCGTTTTCGTCTACTATTTATTTGTTCTTTATCAACGTCTCATCTTATTTCATCGAACTTATTTTCTATAGTTTCTCGAATCTGAGTTAACACAGTTATATGAGGCTTTAGATCTGCATAAAGGGGTAAAAGCTTAGGTGATTTCGGTCGTATATTAGAATTCAGAGAATTTAGTAATGAGTCAGTGTACTCAAATGTTTTTCTTAACGAAGATATATCTTTATATACTAAAATGGTCCATTTTTCATTATAGATTTTAATACTACTTTCCGGTTGATAGTGTATACCAATCGTATTGTTTAGCGGTTTTAAGTCATACCAGCATCGTACGGTGGTCAGGATCGAAAGCCTAAAAGGAGAAAAAATACTTTTTTAGTTCTCGTCTTGTCTACTAAAGCATGGCTTTAGGCGATCGAAATTTACTTTTGTTGAATATTGTTCATTTTCAATTATACAACAGTTATTATCGAATATTTCTTTAACCTTAAAAGGTCCTAGAAATTTGTCTCCTAATTTATTTTTAATTTGAGATTCCTTTAAATATACTTGTTGTCCAGTTTCGAAATCATATCTATTTTCGGTTACATTTTTGTCGAAACGTGCTTTAGCTTTTTCTTTACTTTTTTGTGTTCTATCTCTAGTGATTTTATAGTAATATGATGTTCTGTTATTTAAATCGCGGATATATTTAGTAATTAGTTCTTTTTGATTATATAATGTTTCTGGTGGTCGACTGGACGTATGTCCGAAAATTAATTCATAGGGTGTGAAACCATGTGTACTATTTAATGAGTTATTATAACAAATTATAGCGTACGGAACAATCGTCAATGGGTGTTCATCTGGGTTGTCTGTTTTGTGAACTCTAAGCATTTCAAGTAGCGTTGAGTGAAATCTTTCAAGAGATCCGTTTGATTGTGGATGTGCTACAGAAGAAAATGTTAGTTTAATATCATATAATAAGCACAAATCTTTTAACAATTGACAATTGAATTCACCTCCTGAATCACAGTGGATTCTTAAAGGAGTTCCATAATGCTGGAAGTAGATTAAAAGAGTATTTACAGTATTGTTGGCAGCTTTAGATTCAATAGGATAGGCTTGAGTAATTTTGCTAATTCATCTCGGATAGTAAGTAAATAATTTTTTTGTAGGTATTTCTAATAAATCGATATTAATACGTTCAAATTGAGTTTTTGGAGTTTCTGTAATTACTAAGGGTTGTGAGAGATTTTTACGTATAGTTTTAATTTATGCACAAGTATCGCAACTTTTGACGTAACTTTCGACATCTTTCGTAAGGTTAGGCCAGTTATATTCTTCTTTTATACGTCGAATGGTTTCGTTGATTCCTCGATGTAGATTTGCTTTACCGTCGTGATATTGGTTTATAATAATGGGCCTTTGATCTTCATTTGGAGTCGTTACAATATTTTGGCATATAGTTAATTTTATATCATCATCAGCAAAAATAAAAGAGAATGTTTCTAATATTGGTAAATTTAATATGTTTTCTACGTGATATTGTTTTGATGTATCTAAGTCAGCTTTGTTCAACATTAATAATTTAAATAAATGTTCGATTGCAAATTCGTTTTCATAGGGAAGGGCTATTATATAATAATCACGATTTCTAACTATCGAACTATTAATTATATTTATTTTTTTCACAAGAAATTTCCGCATCGTTTTCTAAAAGGTCGTCTAAGATTTCTTCGTGCAATTTTTGTAATTTATCTTTTTGAAAGAAAACTATAATATTTGTATGTGACCTGTCAAGTAACTGATTATTATTATAAGTATTTTTGAATAATTTATGAGTGATTCATTTTCGTATTTCTTTTTAAAGAGTTCAAATTCTTTTGATATATCGTTTTCGGTTATTACGTTTGTTTCGCTAGTTTGAGAATATTCGTCCTCTTTAGTTACTTTATTATTGAAAAGGATACTTTCTTTAATATGATTAACTTTTATTCTTGAAAGGGCATCAGCATTGCAATTTATTTTCCCAGGTTTATATATGATCGCGGAATCATATTCTTCCAATTTTAAGCGCCATCGTGCAAGTCTGCTACCAGGATCTTTGATAGAAAACAGCCAGGTTAATGGTCTGTGATCTGTCACTAATGTAAAACGTCTGCCATATATATAAGGTCTAAAATGATGTACCGACCATATGATAGCGAGAAGTTATCTTTCTATCACAGAATATTTGGTTTCAGTAGTGCATAATGTTCTGCTTGCATATGCTATGGGAAAATCTTTTCCAATTGGGCCTTGGGATAAAACTGAGCCAAGGGCAAATGCGCTTGCGTCCGTAGTTAGGACGAATTCTTCCTCAAAATTGGGGTAAATTAATATAGAAGTTACTAATGCTTTTTAAAGTGTTTCAAAAAGATTCCATACAATCGCAATTGAAATTAAAATCAACATCTTTTTGTAACAATCGTGTAAGAGGTTTTGTTATTTTTGAAAAGTTTGGTATAAAGCGTCGGTAATATCCGGCCATTCCTAAGAAACTCTTAATATCTTTTTGATTTTTAGGTACTGGAAATCTTTGTACTGCAGCTACTTTGTCTGGATTTGGCTTTACGCCTTTTTCAGTTATTACGTGTCCTAGATATGACACTTTTCTAAGAAATTCGCACTTGTCTGGTTGAATTTTTAAGTTATATTTTCGCAAGCGACTAAACACTTCGTTCAGTCGTTTCATATGTTCATTAAGTGTTGATGAATAAATTATAACATTGTCCATATAAACTAAACATTTTTCGTTTTGTATTCCAGTCATGATATTATCCATGAATCTTTGAAATGTTGCCGGTGCGTTACGTAACCCAAAAGGCATCCGGACAAACTCATAGTGATCATTTTCTACAGAAAAGGCAGTTTTTGGAATATCTTTTTTCTCTATTTTAATTTGGTGAAAGCCAGAGGCAAGATCTAAAGTTGCAAAATATTCATATTTTCCTAACTGGACTAAAAAGATCTAAAATATTAGGTAAAGGGTATTTATCGCCTACCGTTTTCTCATTTAATTTCCTATAGTCAATAACTATTCGCCATTTTTGTTTTCCTGAAGCGTCCATTTTTTTCGCTATCATCCGTACCATCACCCATACAGGGCTGGACCAAGCGGACACTGAAGGTTGTATTATCCCTTGATCTAACATTTTACTAATTTGTGTTTTAACTTCTAGTTTATGTACTTGGGGATATCTATACGATTTTGTAAATATAGGATTTTCGGTACTCGTATTTATCTCGTATTTTATTTGGTTAGTAAATGTTAATTGATCTCCCTCGAGAAAAAAAATATCTTCGAATGATAAGCATAGATTTTCTATTAATCCTTTTTCTTCATTATTAAGATGATCAAGACGTAATTGACTTTTTATTTCTTTATTTCTATGAAATGAAGGTGGTGAGTGTTTTACGTTACAATTTAAAATTTCTTGAATATTAATAATAGGTTCAATTTTTAATTTTTCAAGCTTTATTGTTTTGGTGATTGTATTACAGGTCACTAGAGATGTAAAAAATTCACCTTGTCATTTATTTGAATGATAGCATTTGGAACTTTTACTATATCGTATTCTTGTTTATTTAAAAATGCCGTTGTATTTTTGAAGGTACATTTTAATTTAAATATTTGTTCAGTTCTGGGTTCTATTGTTACAACATTATTAATATTTTTAAAATTATTATCATTGCAGATCGTCGGTGTTTTCCCATAATTATTTTCGAACTTAGTTTGAATATTTTTTTGAATTTCTTGTCTGACTTTATACAAGGCAAATGATTTTTCTGGTGTCAGTAATTTTTAGTTGACTAAATCTATCGTGCAACCAACAGTTTGTAAAAAATCTAAACCTAAAATAGCATCGAATTCAATATCTAAGTTATATATAGAGACTTTAAGGGGTTTACTATCTTTTAAAAATTTTATATAAGTGTAATCGGTAATATTTATTATTTGATTTGTTATACCTTGGATGAGTATATTTTCATCCTTAAAAATTTTACATTCAGGTGGGACAAATTTTTGTTTAAATATTATAAATATATACCCGCGCCTGTATCAATTAATAATTTGAATTTATCTGTTCGATCAGTTATGTAGAATAGATTTTCTGACTTTGTCGTGAATATTTGGTTTAATTTAAAAATACTTGATGATTGTCTCTCATTTGTAATTGGTCCATTTGTGGCATTATTTCTTCTACATTTTGATTTTGACTGGGCAGAATTTCCTGAGTCGAGGTGCCAGCCTGAATATCCCGACTCACGTATGAGTTTAAAAGATGATTTCTTGGAACTATATTGTGAGAACTTTCTCTATAATTTTGATTAAAATTATGTTGATAATTTGTATTTGGTTGTGATGATCTTTGGTAATTATTTGAATTTCCAAAGTTATTTGGTGCTGAGGGCCTATGATTATTATTATTTCTATTATATAATACGATAAAGAATTTGTATTCAAAGGGCTTAAATTTTAATTTTGTCTTTTATAGCAAATGTCTATAGTGTGACCAATCCTTTTGCAATAATTACAGGTTGGTTTATTAGGTTGAGGAGGTCGTTTATTTTGATTATCATTATTATTATTTTGATATCGCGAAAATCTCTGGTTTTCGAGATACGATAATTGTAATTCTCTTTTTTATTTTGTATATTGCCTCGCCTCTAGTAGTTGGATTCGAAGCTCTAATTATTGGAGATAATTTAGGTTCTAAACCGGTTAAAAGGGTGTCTAAGCACATTTGTTCAATTAAATTTTCTTGAGCTAATTTTTGCTCAGCGGTTAAATCTTGACTATTTATTGCCGCATGTAATTTTGCATTATGAGTTTCAACTTTGTGTGCAAATGTTAGTGGAGATTCATTTGGTAATTGTTTCAGTTTTTGTAAATCATGAATAAGGCTCGTAAGGTCTCTAGAGTCACCAAAATGTATTAATAAAAGGTCCCTAATTTCAGGCCAAGTATTTAAATTTCTGGAATTTATAAGCTGCGAAGCTCTACCTCTTAATTTATTTTTAATATGCAACACAATTAGTGAAGCTTGATATTCTTCAACTAGTTCAAGTGCTGAATTGCAAGAGTTTAAAAATGTATTTAATAATATTTGATCACCTTCATATTCGGGGATAATTGAAAATAATTCGTTTAGTTTATAAACGTAAGCAATTTCTTCTTGTTCTACGTGATGTTCCATATTTAATAGCAATCAAAAAAAAAATAATTTCTAATAGTTTTATATTAAGTTTAGTCTCTCAAAATATTCAAACAATTTACTTAGTAGCTTTTTCTACTCATAAACTATTTATTTATTATTAAACGTAAAAGATAATTTTTATATAATACTTTGTTTCAAATCTTTATTTATTTCTTTTATTATTCACTTGAATTTGTTAACTTTTAAAATGGTATTTTTATTCTTAAAATTTGTTCAGTTACTAGATAAGAGCAGTTTCAAAATAATACACAAAAGTACTTACCTACATGTAAATTGTTTTTGAATTCTTCGGTATCCGTCAGGGGTTTCACCAGGTGTTCCTAATCCACGGACAGTGAATTTCTTTTTTCTGCTCTTCCTAGGGAGTTTTAGGGTTGGTTTTTCTTTAAGCTGGACAGGGGTTCCACCAGGTGCTCCTAATCCTCCAGCCGTAAATTGGGTATCTTCTTCGATGAGCTTTGTAATACGTCTTAATGAGCTGGGTCTCAAACGTTCGATACAAGGAAAAATTTAGCAGTTTTTCTTGTGAACGCGACGTATCCTACCGCGACTGCGCCAATTTTGTTACGTGGCCGATTAAAAAATTATGTTTTTAAAAACAATTTATTACACGCAACAAAATAAAATACAATTATTACTTTTTTACAATGAAAATGTTTAAATTCGAAGAGACAACTGAACAGTATAATGTCTAAACTAAAACTCTACGTGGAAGTGGCATCCACCTCTATTTATATGATCCTAAACTGCATACACTTAAGACGGCACGTAGGCACGTCTATTTCTAGAAAATAGGGGAGCTTATCTCCCTTGACCCTGAAGTTTATCTAACTAACGGATATTACATCCTGTACATTAAAAGTTAATTGTTGCATCAAAACACATATGACATATTTATGGTAAAAGCAACTTAAAATAGATAAGAGGGTTACAATCTTAGAATGAGGGGAGACTTAAGTCATTTTTATAACAGCTGATATTTTAGGGTGTAACATACATTTCTCGACAAGATTCAAAATCTTCCCGTTTTTTATTCCTAAATTCCTTCTGACAATGCAACAACCAAAGTTCATCTGTTTTCTCTATTAGGTAAGGATTGTGGTGCTCCATATTAAGAAGTTGTGCCGGCGTGGCCTTTTCCAGCGCCGGCTTTAGTTGTAAGCACGGCACACCTCCAGTATATTCTAATGCTAAACAGAAGGATATCATGTTTAAAATAAAATCAAACAAAATATCAGTGAAATAATTGCTCAAAACGATATTAATGGATGTTTGAAATAATGTATCTATAATAATAAAAAAATACTTACCATCGATGTTATCCTGTAGGACTCTTACACCAAGGTCAGATAAGGTGTCAACTTTCCTACATGATTTGTTGCCAGAATACACTGCGGTTCTGAAATAAAAACAAAATAAAAATAAAACATGAAAAACTATGGAACTGTAAAGGTACTGAGCAAGCATTCAACTCAGTAGCTAGAAAAACAAAGTAACAACAAAAAAAGATTCACCTCATGTTTTTCTTGGAAATGAACTGACCCAGGGATTCATCTTGTGTTAGCATCTTTTTAGGTTGCATGTCGACTTGGGAGCATGGATGTCACCTCAGATAGTAATCCACAAATTTATAAATTTAGTGTTTTCAGGAGTTGTTGCTTTAATAAGTATGGAACCTGAAAAACGTATATATTATATTCCGAGAAATTTTACTAGATATGTTTAAATTCAAATAAAACTATTAAAAAAAATACTTACATCATTCGCCTTTACTAATTCAGTATTCTCTGGCTTCATGTAACTAGAGCTACTCTTCGACTATTCGGTGCTGGGCAGGTAACTGGAACTCTTTTTATTACTACCAGAACTCTTGCTAACCAATGGATCGCACATTCCCAATGCCTCTGCGAAACTGACACCAATTCATAATTTTTTTAGCGTTTGCCGGCAAGGCCACTTTCACGTTATCATTACTTTTCTTCTCGGGAACTAGATCTGCGATTAAAACTAGACCTAGAAATTTTACTTTCTTCTGGTCTGTGCGAATTAGAAATTTTTTCTTCTTTGTCGTTTTCCATCTCGTCCTTGAACTTTCTAAGTTTTTCTTCATGTTTTCGAGGCTCATCTTTCTTAAGACTATGTTTCTCTTTCGACTCCTCTCTCGTGCTCTCTTTTTTGTCTTTCTCTTCATGTTTATCAGAGCGAGAAGAGTGAGACCTCGACTCTTTTAATTTGGACGATGCTTCTTTATAATGTCTAGATTTAGATTCATGTTTAGACTCATGTTTGACTTCCTTATCTGAAGAGGACTCGTAGCTCTTCCTGCTCTTGTGCTTTGAATTTGATTTGCCTTTCTCACAGTTTGAATCTCTCTGTGATTTATTATCGGAACTGTGTTTTAATCTAGACTTATTTTCGTTTCCCTCTGATGAAGAGTCATGGTGTTGCGATTTATGTTCAGTATTTTCCTTCGATTTGTATGACCTGTGGTCTCGACTTGGAACTTCTTTTGTGTTTTTTATAGTCATCCTCAGAAACCGAACTTTCTTTACAGTTAAAACAAGATAGATTTATTGGTTCAAAATAAAACAAAGAAGGTTAGTGCCATATTCCCCAAGAAACAATTATACTCGACAGTTTTCGGAGTTATCAGCGTAGTAGCTAAGGAATCCCATCGTAGATCCATTTTTTAGCTACGCTACGCTGATGAGGGCAATAACTCCGAAACACGTTGTACTGTAATTTTTCTTTTTGGGGAATATGGCACTAAACCTTCTTTGTTTCTTTACAGTGTTTGAATTTCTTTAATTTGTGTTCTGGTCTTCTTTATCATCAATAAAATCTCTCGTAGACTTCCTTTTCCTTTCTTTTACTACATTGTTTCCAAAGGATATTGTATATTTGTTCGAACCTTGCTGGTAATATCGTATGCTTTTCATTAATTTTTCGTTAGAGATACCCATTTTCAACCTACACGATATCAATTATACCTTTTTGGACGTAGGTAAATACGATGGTAATTTTTCTCTAAACACAATCGGTTGGCGATGGACGGATATCAAAATTGATATCAATTTCTGATTTCTGTCAGTAAAGTTCTGTGGAGCTAGATGTGGCGTTCCAAATTCTCACATTAAACTTACTAGTTCTAAAATTTATTTATATATGACGTCAAATAATACTCAAACTATACTATTATACACAAAACACTGTCACTATTATTGTTCGCAATATTGACTTCAATACAACGATACTCACACACTGAGCACCAAGTAATAATTGGCTGTAATTTCCATCAAAAATTGAAATAAATAAGTTAAATAAATTAAAGATAAATACAAATATGAGAAAAACAAGATAAACAAGGTGATCAAGATAGTCGAGATACTTGAGGCGTACGTCATGATTTGATTAAATAAAAAAAAATTACCTTCTTATTGACGATATTTTTTTCAAACAAATAAAATATTTTTATAGTGTTAAACAATGACGAAATTCGTATCTTTTTCATCCGATATAATATAATTTAGTAATTCACGAAATATTGGTTAGTACATTTTCCCAGCAATAACTAATTTTACCTGAATTATAACTTATAATTCTTTTAACGACACAAATTTTGTAGAAGCAACATCAACACATCTACCTGAATTTTTATAATCCTCCTAACTATACATTACAACGATTTTAAATATTCATACTGACAGATTATATAATTTAGCATATTGTTACGCCACTGAACTGTGTATACTGCTTAGATGAGACTGGATTTGTATGCGAACAGCTGGGAATATTCTGGAATGCTCTAGACCGTGTGAATGGATGTATAAATAAGACAAACGGTGGGCCGAGACTCAATGTTAAATTGAACGTGTACGAGTAAGGAAGAAATAAGAAAGAGACTTATAAGTGTTCAAGTGTAATCTATTGTTGTTAATTGTTAATTAGTAAATAAAGTAGTGAGTAAGTGTTACCTGGACATTCAGTCAACGAATCTACGAGTAGAGATGTTTGTGTGGATAGGAAACATGTAACAGTATTATAAAGTATTTAATTAATATGTTTTACAGGCAACAAATTTATTTTACCCAAAATATAATCCTAATATTGGATGGATTCATATTAAGAGTAAGAAAAGTTTCAAAATTTTTTTATCCATTATTATTTTATATGTCGATACTTCTTCCAATAATTATAGAGTACGGTTCCACTATTTGTATGAAATCCACAATAAATACATACTAAGAATAGAAAGGGTTCAAAAGAAGTTCATTAATTAATAAAATTTCAGATTCAATAGACACGGGCACTATTTCTCCTATGCTAATAATTTAACTTGCTGTAACTCACAATATTTATGGTCAAGAAGAGTTTTTGCTGATACTTGTTTTATTTTTAAAACTTTTAATATGATTGGTTTGATTTATTGCGTAAACTATGCCATTTTAAATTGTAATCCATATTTATCTAGAGGTAGAAAAAGGCTTATCGATAGATATACAGTGTAACACAATTTTTTTGTTATATTCTCCGCTCAAGATATACCACGGCATACAACAATTTATCTTGCTGTAATATTTATGAATTAGATATATTTTGGTTAAATTTCACATTTAAAAACAAATTTAAAATATACTTGACTTCATAAATACTTCATCTATTGTTTTACTTGATACGTTTCTCTGTCTGGCATAATTTGATAAAAGAAATCATATTTGTATTATATCAATAACTCAAATTAACTTTCAATATGGTATTACGTCTTTCTTTTGTTAAATATAATTTTAAGGCTAGTAGCACACATTTTGAAATTTAATTTGTGGTTTCTGCCACCCTGTAATTAGGTAGCTGTGACTGTTGAGTGACCTCTTTTCATAAATAAATAAATAAGGCGGATATAAATTATATTATTTTAACAGAGATCATTTTTTTGGTGGAAGTTCAAAATAAACAAAATAATGAAACCTGTAGCTTTATTAATTTAATTATAATAATTTCCTTGTACATATATACATCAGTGCTACATTACATACAAATTAATAGTTTTAATTTTTATATTACTTTCAAAAAACATACATACAATGCATTTTTATAAAGTACGATATACAATATTTAAATTAAGAGAATCCTTGTCTTTTGGCTGGCATTCCACGCCATTTGTTGTTGCCAGCACAGATATTTTCAAACTGGGTATTCGTATTCTGTATTTGATACAATACTGTATCTTTGAGGAACGAAGGTACAGCAAGACTCAACCGTCGATTCTGGTTTTCTTCGCCATTACCATTAAATTGTTCGAATTATTGTAATTGTCAATAACACAGCCACACAAAATTTTTTTTTTCTGGTTTGGAAGTCTAACCATGTTTACTATATGTTTTTGGGGTTGCTGAAATCGAATCTGTTTAACCCCATCACATCAGGATAACTTAAAAAAAAACATCATTTCATCTACTAAATGCATATAACCCTAAGAATGAAGATCTTAAACCCCATAACCCACTTACCAAAAATCTATCAACTCCAATAACCACGTACGTCGGACATTAAATGTCTGATGTACATTTAATATGAACGTTATTTTTATAACCGCATAACTCTGATCATTGCACCTTTTCTCGCACAATTTTTGTTTTGTCTAAAGCACCCGAAACATACTGTTGTGTCCTAAAAACACCTTCACGCTAAAAATCTATATGTTTACGTTTATTCAAGTAATCTTAGTTTTTCAAATCATTGTATCATCGACATTGGCGTTACCCGATGTACACCGCGGGTAGGTTTCCCACCGTCACCACGTTAAGATGCCCTGGATGCAGACGCACGCAAGTTATAATCGCTCTGAATAGAACTTGAGCTTTGAATTCTTTGAAAGAAAATATTTTCTAGAACAACATACCAAAATACGTGGATTTTTCACTGATATACAAAGACTCATGAATAAATGTGCATAGAATTAGAGCATTTCTGGAGACCTGACAGATACGCGTAAATATCAAATTAAACGTCTGACATGTGGTTATTGGAGTTGATAGATTTTTAGTTAAGTGGGTTATGCGGTTATGGGGTTTAAGAGAGTGGGTTTTCAGATTACAACTTCATTGTTATGGTTATATGCGTTTAATGGCTGAAATTATGGATTTTTTTGAAGTTATGGCAAAATCCTCATGTGATACGGTTAAATAGTACTCACATTCGGATTCAGTGACCTCAAAAACATATAGCAAACATGGTCAGACTCCCAGATCAGTAAAAATTTTTTTTGTGTGGCTGTATATTAGTTAAGATTGGTTGATTTGTAATCTCCCAACAACTCTCGTTTTCGGAATATCTACAGGTATTATGTCAATAATTATAGTATCCCTTTTTTGCTATTTCTACCTTGGCACGACTGATTAGATTGCTTACTGTTATATCCATCTGCCTGAGATTCAAAATACTTGGTCATGCTGCCCATTCAAGGTCTATTGCATATTGGTTTATATTAACAATTCCTGCTTCATTTGGAATAGGCTCTTTTGTAAACACTATATTTTCAATGTTACTCATTTTCTTTGCCTATACACAGACAACTATACTCACTTGTACACTTGGTTACTTTACAAAAGTAATAGTATTTCAGGTAGCTTATGGTTATTTAAAATATTTTTAGAGAAATATTGATTTTGGTTTACTTATTTATTAGTAAATTGAAATCCTCCTAGATTTTAATTTAGGTAGAAAATTTGAAGTTGTTTCTCCAACATGTATGTACCGTTAAAAGGATTAAAATTCAGGTAAAATAAATTGTTGCCTGTAAAATATATTAATAAATATTTTATGTTACGCTAAATTATGTAATCAGTTGTTTTGAACATTCACCCCAGATATTAACAACATTTTAAAGGAATCTTTAAGGGACTAGAAAACAAATAAAATTAAAATATCAGATAGCAATCCTATAATTTAAGTAGGTATATAAGCAACACATTATATACTATGGCTACATCGTAAAATCTCTGGGACACCGTAGAAAATTTTTTAGTTTTGTGATTACACAATGAAACCACGGGAACTTACAGGGTTAGATACAAATTATTAGTTCTAATTTTTATATTTTCCAAAAACATATACATACATCGTCGTCACAACGCATTTTTATAAAGTAGGACATACGATATTTCAATTAAGAGAATGAGAGTTATACTATACTAATAAAATCTTTGTCCTTTGGCTGACATGTTATCATGATGAGGCATTCCACGCCGTCGCCGTTTGCTGTTGCCAGTACAGATATTTTCAAACCGAGGTTTCATATTCTGTGTTTGGTACATTACTGTATTTTTGAGAACGAAGGACCAGCAAGATTCAAACCTCGATTTTGATTTTCTTCACCATTACCATAAAATTGTTCGAATTTTGTGATTGTCCATACTAGTTAAGAGGTTGATTTGTAATCTCAATTACTTGACAAAAGTTGTATCTTTTGTAACTTATGGTTATTTATAAAACTTGTTAGAGAAATGTTGATTTTGGATTTTATTTATTTGTAAAGAGGAGGATTATAATTCAGGTTGATGAATTGATGGTTTCTCAAATATGTATGTGCCGCTAAAAGGATTATAATTCAGGTAAAATAAATTGTTGCCTGATTTACGTATTTGATGTTAAATACTTCGTTTTTAAAAAGCGAATAATTTCGAAAAATAACCAACTTTATTATTAGTATTTAAATTAACAAGCAATGGTTCAAACAATGAGCTAAATCTGCCTTGGTAATCGCAGTTACATATATTTATAAACTCTGCTTTGCAATGTCAGCAGAAGCTGTAATCGTAAAAATGATATCAAGTTAGCATTCATAATTCGTCCATCCCTAAGATGAAAACAAAGGGGTAGGTTTGTTTTCTTGTTTGATATCATTTTTCGAATTATGGGTTACAAATAACTGGGTAATCTTATCTTTATTTTTTGATAAGTACCTGTATAATATATATAATAATATGATAATAATTAAAGTTATACAAATATAAAGTAAAATATCATTAGTTCCAAGCTTTTGAATTTCTTCTAAGTCCTGAAGGTGAGTGGTTTCGGCAACGCGATAAATATCGTCTAATTTATCGGTGTGTACTTCTTGTAGTACCATGGGTAACTCGTTGTGTGATAACATTTTTTTTGTTCTAATAGGTAGGAGTTCGATGGGTTTTCCTTGGATGGAAATGGCATTATTTTCGAAGTTATAATTATTTATGTGAATCGAACAGCTTTGTGGTAGGTAGATTAGATGTGGTTCGCTTATTTCAGCAAATTCACTTTCGGGGCATAATTTCTGTACCTTTGTTTTGTTTGCAGGTATTATTATAATGTGGGCGTCGTCCACTGGTTCGACTATGGTGGATGTGATTTTATGCACCTGGATAGTGGGGCAGTTATTAAGTTGATTTCCCCTAAGTACATGTGGGATACAATCATCCTGGAAAGGTGGTTGTTGTACAAAGTACACGCACAGGTCTTCAACCATCGGGCATGGATCTCTGGAGTAGTAATGGTTTGTCGAGTTCATCAGGATGTATGGTTTTGGGGGGTACAATGATTTTATTGTTAACGGGGATCGGGAATAAGTGATAATAATCATATAGATTCTCGTCCGTTATAGGTATGTGGAAGATGAAACATAATTTGTCTAGTATGTAATGAATTTCTACTTTTATAATTTCTAAATAAGACTGTTCGAACTTAAATGTAGGTAATCCATTTTTATAGATTTCCTGTATAACATTTTTCATTTGTTTTATTTCATTTAGGGGCAATAGGTTATTATGTATTATCCCTAGTCTAGCGAATAATATTGAGTTTTCGAGTGTATCTAATATTTCAATTATATTCTGGCAATCAATTATCATTACGTCTAGATAATTTTGAATATTTAGGAACAGTGTATATTTATTCAAATTGCTTTCCAATGTTCTCATCTTTTTGTTGATTACGACCTGATTACTTATTACCGTGTTCAGTGTCTCTTTACTCTCATTCATAAAACTTTTTATTATTGTAATATAGTTTTCAAGATCATGGTGTAACTTTTTTTTGATTTTTGTCTAAGGTGTTAATTGCATTGTCGTATCTTTCCGCGTCGTCTGAGTCTAATAAACCAAAGGCCCATTTGGAGCCTTTTCCTACAATATTAAGTAGTCCTCGTTTTGTACGTAAGTTGAAAGAGGGTTTTATTTGGTTTAACTTTGTTTGGGCCTTGTCTCTCAAATAGTTTAAGTGATTATGAATTTCGTTTATTGAGGGATATAGTTCATCCTTTTTGTCGATCATTGGTACTATCGATCTTTCGTTTGTTTCGATAGCTCTCAGAGGGTCGATAAAAAGATTTAAATCAATATATTTTATAAAAGAGTGTTTATGATTCGTTACCTTGGCTTTACTGATTAAGAAGGGCAGTAGGGGGTTAGTTAAGGGTGTCAATTTAATTTGTAGATGTACTGGCATCATTTGCAGAGTGAATACTAGTATTTTCCACATCTGAAACAGATAATGTTTCTTTAGATCTTAGTCGTATTGGTTTAATTTCTTGTTTATGATATATACGATTATCTTTGGTTTTTATTTTATTATCTAAGTCTTTATCAATTATTATTTTTTTGTATTTTGGGGCTATTTTTCTACGTATATTTTGAAGTAAGAAAGCTTCAGTTTCTGGTTTAAATACAGGGAATTCGGTTCTGTCTTGATTTTGTCTGGTTAAGTCTTTTACCTTGTTGTTTTGTTTATTTATAAACTCGTTCATAACTTTCATATTTCTTTGTTGGTTTTCAATATAATCTGACATTATTTTATTTTCCGAGAGGTTAAAAGGCGTGTCGAACTCTAAGTTTGCTTTTATGATTTGAAAAGGTGTGTAACGTGTAGAGGAATGTATGGTATTATTATATGTTAATATTGCAAGGGTCATTAGTTGTTTTATATTTTGTCTTGGGCTTTCTAGTTCTAAAGCTCGTAATTCTTCTATGAGTGTGGAGTGTAGTCTTTCAATTGGGGCATTACTATTTGGATGTCGGGTTGTGACGTGATGTAATACTATGTTATGTTTTTTGCAAAACTCTGAAAATAGGTTATTTTTGAATTCGGTACCTGGATCACAGGTTAGTTTTTTGGGAATACCGTAATGTGAAAAGAATATCATTAATTGATCTAAGATATCGGTTGTTACAAAATGAATAGGGTATGCTTGTGCAAACTTCGAGAAAGAGTCAATTACCATTAGGAACTTTTGTCCGCTTATTGAGAAAGTGTCAATATAAATATGTTCGAACGGGTGTTCGCCTATTGGGGTCGGTTTTAATTCAAATTTAGGGGGTCGTCTTTCGTACTTAACTGATTGACAAGTTATACAATTATTTATATAATTCGTTATGTGGTTAGTCATTTGGGGCCAATAATAAGTTCTTGTTAGCGCTGTTTTCGTTTCGGTTATACCTCTGTGTGTGGTTTTTGTCTCATGGTGATTTTGGATGGTTTCTAATTGTTCGTCTTTGTCAACTATTTCTTTAACTATTTTGTTTGTTTGAATAAGTTTGTATGCTTTATCGTTAAAGTATTTTTGTAAATTGATTATGACATTGTGTACAAAATTTGATTGTATTAGTAGGCCATAAGTTTTATTTGGTTTAATATAATTTTTAAACGTTTCTACTAGATGTTCTTCGAAATTTTGAATGGGCAATGTCACTTTTATTCGATCTTTAACATTAAAAGGTTTTTCAAGCTTAATTTTTGGTTTTATTAAGTCTCTTGTTACGTTTAGTATGATCTGGTTCCTAAATCCATTTATCGGTTGTTCGGTTATGGGTATATTTAGTGTGGGGTTCGATTGGGAGGAATGTACTGTTTCATTTGAAGGGTTTTTTCTGTTTTATTATGACGTCTGAAATTATGTTTATTTTTTTTTGTGTTGTCTCTGGATTTGTGTCTAATTGTTCAATAGGTGAATTTTCTAAAGTTATTAAATCGTCCAAAGCTATGTCGGGAAAATCATCGGTTATTCTGTTTTCGCTAGCGTCCGCGTTACCTATCATTGATTGTGTTTCGATCGGGTGTATTTCTATACGCGATAGGGCGTCTGCAACTTTATTTTCGCTGCCTTTTTTATACATAATTTCGTAATCATATTCCATGAGTTTAAGCGCCAGCGCATTAATCTAGAGTTAGGTTCTTTAAGGTTATTTACCCATTGGAGTGGTTTATGGTCCGTGATGATGGTGAACTTACGTCCGAATAGATACGGACGGAAGTATTTTGTAAAATTTACGATACTTAGTAGTTCCTTCTCTATGGTGCTATAATTTTGTTCGGCGTCATTAAGCGTGCGACTTGCGTAAGCAATTGGTCTATCTTTTCCTATCGGGCCCTGGGATAAAACGGCTCCTATGGCGTAGTTTGAGGCGTCACTAGTTAAAATAAAGGGCTTTTCGAAGTCCGGGTATTGTAACAGGGGTTCATTGGTCAGAATTGTCTTACAGAGTTCGAATGCATTTTTAAACTCATTGTCATGTATTATTTTAGTACCTTTCTTTAAACACTTCGTTAGTGGCTTTGTAATTTTTGCGAAGTCTTTTATAAACTTGCGGTAAAATCCTAATAGTCCTAAAAAAAGATTTTATTTCTTTTGCTGTGTTTGGTAATGGGAATTTTGAAATGGCTTTTATTTTGTTCGGGTTAGGCCTAATTCCTTCCGGCGTAATTACGTGCCCTAAAAACTCGACATTTTGTCTTAAAAACTCTGACTTGTCTAGTTGGATTTTTAATTTCGCGTCTCTTAGTTTTTGAAAAACTTGTTTTAGATTTGATATGTGTTCTTGAAGGCTGGTTGAAAAGATAATAATATCATCCATATAGACTAGGCATATGCGGTTTTGTAAATCTTTTAATACGTGGTCCATGACCCTTTGGAAAGTGGCTGGGGCGTTTTTTTAGCCCAAAAGGCATACGAAGGTACTCGTAGTGCCCGTGCTCTACGTTGAATGCGGTTTTTTGTACGGACTGAGGGTCCATTTCTATTTGATGGAAACCGCTCGCTAAGTCTAATGTGGTAAAGTAATTACACTTCCCGAGTTTGTCTAGGATGTCTTCGATGTTAGGTATCGGGTAGCGATCGTCAATAGTCTTGTCGTTTATCTTCCTATAATCTACAACTATACGCCATTTTTTTCTTGCCGGAGGCGTCCGCTTTTTTGATACAATCCATATCGGACTTGACCAGGGGGATTGACTATGTCTAATTACTCCGTCGTTAAGCATTTTATTTATCTGTCTATTTACTTCTTCTTTGTGACAAAAAGGGAACCTATAGGTTTTAGTGTGAATCGGTAATTCGTCCGTCGTTTTTATTTGGTGTTTTACTGTATTTGTAAATGTTAGTTTAGAGTCGTCATTATGAAAAATGTCGGGGAAGTTTGAAATTAATTTTAAAATGGCATTTTTCTCTTCTTCATTCATGTGGTCTATTCTGATATTATTTAACATGTCTGTATTTTTTGTATTTGTCTGATAATTGGGCATAAAGTTTTCAATGTGATAAAAGTCAAATTGGTCACCTTGTAGCTGTTGGGCTTTAAAAGGTCGGTTAAATTCTAGACATATAGTTTTGTCTGTAACATTTTGTATTTCAAATCTAGCATGGTAATTTTCTGCAACCGTAAGGGTTTCAGGGATATAAAATCCATTAATATTAGTTTCGGGTATTAGTATTTCTCCATAAGGTATATTTACTGGGAATGGTCGTTCTAGGCATTCGCGAGGTGGAATTTCTATTTTATATTTGTTTTGTGAATTTTGATCTCTGTAATGAAATGGTATTTGTACTGTATCGTTAAATAGTACCTGGTTTGTAAAATCCATTGTTAACTTGAGATTTCGTAACTCGTCTAGTCCAATGATGCCGTCAAAGTAGTCAGAAAATGGGAACAAAGTGAATTCTATGTTACCTTTAGTTTGAAATTCCTCAAATGCAGGAATTAATGCTTTGCATACTACTTCGCGATTTCCCATTGGTGTTTTTAATACCGAAGGGGCTTTGTATATATATTCTGGGAAATATAGTTCGGCAATACTAGGTCTTAACATTGAGACATTACAACCTGTATCTATTAGTAATTTTATATTGGGTTTATTTATTTGAATATACGGCAACGCGTTTACATATGCGTTAAGGGCTATATCTGGTCCTCTGTATTCGAAGTACTGTGAAAATTTTCATCGTCATTATTTATCTGTTCGCTGTCCGGATTTTGCATAAAATTTAAGAAATTGTCCGTGTATAATTCTGGATACATGTCTGGAGGGTACTCATTAAATCGTTCTTTCATTTCGTCATTAAAATAGAAAGGATCTTCTGAGGAAATATTATTTAATTCTTCAGCTATATATTTGGGGGTTGGTTTAGGTTGAAACCACGGAAATTTACTTTGAATTTGTTGTGCATTCAAAGGTCTTTGTTGGGAGAAGTTATTTTGTTGTCTTTGTGTAGAAGATTGTCGGCTTTGTGTGGACATTGGTGTTGGTTGGTATTGTCTAAATTGATTTTGTCTGAATACATTACTGTTATTCGTGTTTTGTCTAAATGTTTGCGAGTTTGTTGGGAAATGTTGGGGAATAAATCTCGGCTGAATATTTATCGGTTGGCTGGGAAATACAGGTTTCTGATAATTATTTTGGAAATTTCCAATTGGCATTTTATAATTTTGATTTTGTAAATTTGGAAAATTTGGTTTTAAAAATTGTGAATTTACTTGTTTTTTCTGCATACGACTTCTAAATTCTAAATCAGCTTCTTCTTCTCTGACATAGCCTATGGCTTGTTCAATGCTATTTGGGTTTTTACATTTAACAATTATTTGTGTATTTCCGGATAAATTATTAATGTACGTTTTTAAAGCAATTTTTTCATAGTATTCGATTTTTTATTCTTTTGGTCTCAATATTCTCACCAATTTCGTTTAATTTTGCAACTAGTAGACTTCTAAGAGTCTGTAACCTTAAGCCAAATTCTATTAGATTTTCATTTTTATTCAGGGTGGTGGACATAAGGTCATTAAGTAGGGTGTCCTCGCTACGTCCGTCTGAGAAAGTTTGCGTCAGTATTTGTTTAATCAAGGGCCAGGTGTTTAATTCATGTCTGGGGCCAATAATTTCTGAAGCGTGCCCTCTGAGGCGTGAAACTATCGTATTTACTACACATTTATTAATTGGGTTATTAAGCTCTCTTAAATTTTGAAATGTGGACACTAGGTCCTCACAAGCTCTTAAGAATGGTGTTAAGAGATGTTTATCTCCATTAAAAAGAGGAATATTGTCTGAGTAAATTCTGTATAAAGATGAGTCCATTTTTTTTTTTATGCAAGTATGAACAAAAATACCTATATGTTACGAAGGGTAATGGAATCTGACCACTTACCTACAAATATAAGCAAATCTTATATTTGTCACTAAATGCCTGTTCTTATGATGAGTGTTGGAATCTGACCACACACTAACAATTGTAGAAAGTCTATCAATTGCCACTAAGCTAGAATTATTGATATGCGAGTATGAATAAAATACCTATATGTTACGAAGGGTAATGGAATCTGACCACTTACCTACAAATATAAGCAAATCTTATATTTGTCACTAAAAATATCTGTTCTTAGGATGAGTGCTGGAATCTGACCACACACTAACAATTGTAGAAAGTCTATCAATTGCCACTAAGCTAAAGTTGTTTTTATTCCTGTCGTTATGATGGATACTGGAATCTGACCACGTATCAATTATTATAAGCAAGTCTTATAATAATCACTAGACTATGAGAGCGTATTAGTTGAATTATAAAAATTGAAGAAAAATTTTTTTTCTTCAAATAAATATTTTAAACTGAATAGTATTTTTTTTTCAGTCGAAAACAAATGAAAAATATGTTTCTCTTAAAATTACGTGTATCTAGATTGATACTCTACAGGATAATTATTTTTGTTAAATAAAACCTTGTAGTTGTTCACAATGAACGGCCTAATAGCTACTTTTTTCCGGAGAGAATCTAAAATGATTTTTAGAAACTTGGAAAGAAACAGAAGGATTAAACTCGACTTACCTCGATGGTTTGCGTTGTCTGTCCGTCTGGAGATTCGTCACTGCTGGGCTGGAACTCGAACTTTCACTTTTCTAAACTTTTGAGCAATAAATAATTGAGATTCACGATATTTTTCCGTAAAATACCTTTGCTCATCCTACCGACTGCGCCATTTACGTATTTGATGTTAAATACTTCGTTTTTTAAAAAGCGAATAATTTCGAAAAATAACCAACTTTATTATTAGTATTTAAATTAACAAGCAATGGTTCAAACAATGAGCTAAATCTGCCTTGGTAATCGCAGTTACATATATTTATAAACTCTGCTTTGCAATGTCAGCAGAAGCTGTAATCGTAAAAATGATATCAAGTTAGCATTCATAATTCCTGGAACATATATTACAACTTACGCATCGTAGCGTGGCCCCTTAGATTTAAATGCGCAATGGATTTGGCATCTACTGTCTCTACCGCATACTGGCCACTTCTTTCTAACTTGTGCGCAATTCGGGGGCCACTCCACAATGCGTGACCTGTAATAAATATTTTATGATATGCTAAATTATATAATACGTCGATTTGAACATTTAGAATCGTTGAAATGTATAGTTAGGAGGATTATAATAATTCAGGTAGAAGTGTTGACGTCTCTAGAAAATTTATATAGCTGAAAGATTTAAAGATTATGATTCAGGTAAAATTAATTGTTGCCGTGAAAATATACTAACAATTATTTCGTGATGCACTAAATCTTATCATTCTGGATGAAAAGAAAACACGTACTTCATTTTTGTCCTATAAGAACATTTTATTTGTTTGAAAAAAAATCATCAAGGTAATCTTTTATATATATTTTTTATTTTTCTTCCTTCTTTTTTTTTAAATTTAAGTATCTGTCCATAATAGATAAATTGAAATTTGACATTTCAGAATAATTTTTTGGAGAGATTTTACTAAATATATTTTCACAAACATCTAAAATGATTTTTTTCTTGAAAAAAATTTGTATATAACATTATAATTTCTGGTGCCACAATATGTAAAAAACTGTGTTTTTTTAAGCAGCACTCTCACATATAGGAGTTACCGTTTAATAAAATTGTCGATGACGTCATAACTTTTACAAAAATTTAAAAAAAAAAATTTCTCATACATGGAAAAATAGAGAAATGTGTTTCAAATTGCGAGTGTAACGGTCCACTTTTCTTGGCTTAATAGAAAGCCCTACCTTTAATGAATAAACCGCTTGCGATCGTAGTACATAAGTCCTTGCTTTCTTATTTTAAATTTTATAATACGGCTCTGCGATCTTAAATTACTATATATGAAAAGAGTCAAAGGTTGGACGCAATTCGAAAACACTCAAGAAAAAAGCATATGCCGTATAATATGGAAAAATAAATATAATCTCTGATGTTGTTAAAAAAGAGATTCTTGTATTTTTATGTGCCTTATTTAAATTTAAATCTGGAGTGTGTGTAGAAACTTATTGTTGCTGTGACCTTGTCCGTTTCCAAGGAAGATTGTGTAATCGGTAGCCCTGCGATTGGATAATAAACGCAGGAGTGTGCGGGGTTTCGGGCCTGGCCCTGGGCCGATCGGGGAGTCCGCCAGGATCGATGGTATAGAGCGGACGTATGTGTGTGCTGCCAAAAGTAAATAGTGGCGGCGTATTAAAGAAAATGTTATAGTATAGTTAGTTACCGCGGAGTATTTTTACCTTATGGAATGCGGTGTTTTGACCCAGTTATTTTGTGGTGTTTTTTTGGATCCTGTTGGAGTACTACTTTTGAGAATTAAACTAATCAACTGCCCTGCTTAGAGGGGTAATATAGTGTACCGTTTCCAGCGAATAAAGTGAAGAATTTGTCAGCCGCTGAATCTGCCAGCCTCATCAGGTATTTTACTGTATTAAATAAAGTGTACGCCCGTTTCCGCTAGTACGTTCTCCTGGGCAATTACCGAATGTAAGTGATTAACTCAATATTGCAAACCCCCTTTCATGACAATTAATACCTACTGTTTATCGTGTGACCTTCAGTTTGAACTTTGTTGATTTATGTTATATACCGTTATGTTCATTTGACAAATGATGTCTTATGTTGCTTTATTTGTTTTGTACCGAGGTAGTTACCAATTATTGTCTATGGGCTAACTGCAGTTATTTGATTAATCCTAGACTTTTATTGTAGTTAAAACTGTGTCCTTTTTTTTAGTATACTGACGTCTTGTCTGACATTCATTTTATTACTATGCATTATGTTTTTGTAACTGAATTTATATTCATTTTTCCAGTTTTATTGAATAGATATGTATTTTGCTTAATGTAGCTTGTTTGGTTAATTACTTATTCCTAAACTATAAAAAACTGGTGGTGCCCAATAAAAACCCTGTGTCATTATATGTATGTATATATACATATATATATATATATATATATATATATATATATATATATATATATATATATATATATATATATATATATATATATATATATATATATATATATATATATATATATATATATATATATATATATATATATATATATGTATATATGTTAAATTCGTTTTCCGGGTATACTCCCGCGTAGGTGATAGGCCCCGAGGGGGGACCGTGGTTGTCTGAACGACGTTTCGGCAGAATCTCATTTTCAGTTCGAGTAACCAGAAGCCGCAGTAAGCAGTTAACGGTTAGAACCTGAAGATGGCAAATGAGATTCTGCCGAAACGTCGTTCAGACAACCACGGTCCCCCCTCGGGGCCTATCACCTACGCGGGAGTATACCCGGAAAACGAATTTAACATTCACCACCCGCGAAAACCTGAAAAACAACATATGTATATATATATATATATATATATATATATATATATATATATATATATATATATATATATATATATATATATATATAAAAAAAAACTGGTAGACGTAGTGGACGACTAGTTAAAAAACAAACAGCTTATTTTTTATTAATGAGGATGCGGTCCAAATTTTGTTGGGTTAATAAAGAATACTCTTTTCTACTTTGCCAAGCTTTCGAAAATATTTTATTTTCTTTCTCAAGACTACAAAAGAAGATAAAAAGGGTTCATAGTTACATGTAAAAAAATTATAAAAAAACATTTTTTTACCTTATGCCAGTAAGTTGAGGTTATAAGTTAAAACTAACATCACGTTACACATTAAAATTTCACTATGCAATGTTGACATCTACTTTATGTTATTTAATACATTTTAATTGCTGCATAATGACCAAGTTAATCGAATAATCAGTATGGGGATTCAACCCCATAGTGGATGTGCTCCACTACTCTAGTACATGTCAACTGATAATTGGTTCAAATGCAAATTACTCTACACCACAAGTATTTCATACCAACTCACCAAACAATCCAACCAAAATATAACTAAAAACCGCGGGCATTTTCAAAATCCTACAATTTATGAGAAATTTGAATTTAATCAAATTTTTCCTTTAGACAGGTGTGCTTGAACTCGGTGGCGTCCAGTCACGTGGCTAGAAAACCTCCTATCTTGTCACTAAGTTATCTAGTTCCTGAGAATACTCCCCTGAATAGAAACAACCCTCTATCTGATTTAGTTTGTGAATTTGCCATGTAAACTTGGCCAGTTTTTTCCCCTTAGGATCGGTGCTACGGTCTTCGAATCGAACGTATTGTAAAGGACCACCCCCATTGATTGTCACAGGATTAATTCCCAGCAATACGTTGAAACCAAGACTGAAGCAACGAACCGAAATGGAAAAAAACTGTCCGTAACTTTATTTATTTAACTAAAAGGTGAAGCCTTCGTTGTTGGAAATAAATCAAAAGGTTAGAACTTGAAAATATATTACCAAATAATATTTGGAATGAATTTAAGCATAGACAGAAAATAAATTATAACAAACAATTTCACACAGTTAAAACAAAAAATTGCAACAAGATAAAAAATTTAAAACAAAAAGCACAGAATGAAATTAGAACTAAGGACACTTGGTTAAAAAACCTTACTGACATTGATATTCCCAATGATATAAAAACTTTTTTATCATTAGGACACAAATTCAGTGTACCCCCCTCGATTAAAGAGGTATCTGTTCCAAATTTACTGGCAGACATAGAATCATTAATTTCAGGTTTTCCTCATGCCAAAAAAGACATATTTCGTGCACAAGTCACCAACATTTTAACCAATTATGTACACAAACACAAAGATACACAATCCTATTTAAACTATTTATACAACAAAAGTAAACAGTTTTTAAAAAACCACCCAGAATTAGTAATAACTAAAGCCGATAAAGGCAATGTAACTGTAATTATGAAAAAAACTGATTACTTAGAAAAAAGTACTGACATTTTGTCAGATATTACATATTATAAAAAACTGAATAGGGACCCTACGTCCACTTACCAACAAAAGGCGAATAAATTAGTTTCTAACCTAAAGAACAACGACTTAATTGATGAGAACGTGGCAAAGTCTATGACTATATACAACTCTGTTCCTCCCAAATTTTATGGGTTACCTAAAATTCACAAACCTGTTTTATCACTAAGACCGATTATCTCATCGATTAATGCTCCTAATAGTAAAATTGCTAAATTTATAACAGATATTTTAACAAATTCGTACGACAAAGATAACGAATACTATATAAAAGATTCCTTTGCATTTTCTGAATTTATTCAAGAAAAACAATTACCAGTGGGTTACGTGCTGGTCAGTTTTGATGTTGTTTCACTTTTCACTAATATTCCGATAGACTTAATTTATACTAGTGTTCAAAAAAGATGGAACACAATAAGTACTTTTTGTCATATGACATATGATAAATTTATAGAAATAGTTAGTTTTATTTTTGATACGACTTACTGTGTGTTTGAAGGTGACTTCTTCAAACAAGTTTTAGGTACACCAATGGGCGCAACAGTATCGCCCATAATAGCTCAGTTTGTTATGGACGACCTGTTAGACGAATGTCTAAGAGATCTCCCGTTCCGGTTTGAGTTTTTAAAAAAATACGTAGACGACATAATTTGTGCTTTACCAGAGGATAGTGTTGACAGGGTGCTAGAAATTTTTAACAACTACAACCCACACATTCAATTTACTGTTGAAAAAAGAAACAGACAACAAAGTTCCATTTCTGGACACACATGTTATAAGGAGACAGGATAACACTGTCATCCTCGATTGGTACAGAAAACCATCCAGCTCTGGGAGATATATGAATTACATATCTCACCACAATGAGAAAATGAAAATCAACCTAGTGCTGGCGTTAAAAAATAGAATTAAAAAAATTTCACACCCCTCCCTGGTAGAAAAGAATTTGAAAATCTTGTACAACTTACTGTTAGACAATTCGTACCCACCAAAACTTTTGAAGAAGTTACTTTTTAACACACTACATGTAAGTAGTAACAACAATAATAGTAACAATAATATTGACGAACATATTACAGTGAGATATGGGTCCTTACCATACATCAAAGATTTAACTTCGAAAATTATCAATATTTTCACACATGAACCATCAATAAAAATTGCCCAAAAAACAGCAAAACCACTTAGCACTATTTATACTAAAGTGAAGCACAAAGATGATGCTCTGAAAAAATCGAATGTTGTATATAGTATTCCTTGTCACAACTGCGAAATGAAATACATAGGTCAAACGTCACAGTCGCTCCAATCACGTATTACATTGCATAAAAGTGATTGTAGAAACGGCAAACTCTCGTGTGCACTAGCAGACCACTCAATTGCTACTGGACATAAGATAAATTTTAACCAACCAAAAATCTTAAATGTAGAAACGAATTTGAAAAAAAAGACTTTTCCTTGAAATGGCAGAAATTAACAAGGAAAATAATCCAATGAATAGGAGAACCGATATAGATAGTTTAAGTAGTATTTATTCATATTTGCTTCACATCAACAGTTAAACCACATTTTCAAATTAGGTTTTGCCATCTTGGGATGTTTGTCCCTAGTGGGTCTGTTGTCAGGGATGAATTTCGACGTCATCCTTGATTGTATTTCCACTTGAGGACTTAGGTTCCAAGATGACAAAACAAAGAGGGTAAAAACAATCCATAGGTTCAAATCAGGTTCCATCAATGTGGGACGTTTGCTCCTGGTAGGTTTGTTGTCTGGGATGAACTCAGTGACATAAAATAGGGGGATCATCCTTGACTGTACTCCTGTCTGGAGACTTGGGTTCCACAATGATGAAACGAATAGGGGAGGGAGAACAAAAAAAATGGTTAATCATTTAATTTTGACAATTTACTAATAAATTTAAAACATTTTTTAATTTTTGTTAACTTAGGGTGGTGCAGTGGAGTGTTACTCTTAGTGGAGGCTCAGTGACAATTCACTACTCAGGGTGGAATTCCTACTGTAATCCAACCTTGCCTCTTATAGGCAATTGTGATACTTTTTCGGAACTGTTTCCACAGAAAAAAGTATAGTATATTTCTCTTCTTGGTCTTAACTCAATTTATCAATTAAAAACTGAATAAAAAATATGGATAGGTTTCGCTGAATCCGGTGTTGCTGTCCTTACCACTCGACGTGATGTTGGAAATTAACCTTGTGACATCATTGGGGGGTGTAATTCCAACAGGACGTTTGGTCAGGAGCCGTGATACCGAGCTCAGAGAAAACTAACCTAACGAACAACAAAATGAGGAAGAAAATTCTATTTTACATTCTTTTAACTAGACACAGAGGGAAGAGGAAGTGTAATATATTGTGTTTCTGTGTTTGAAAGAAAACAAAAGGTGAAAGACACGTTGAGGGGAGTAAGCAAGGGGCAAAAAAGACCCAGTGACAAATATAGGGGGTTGAATACACCTTTTGATTTATTTCCAACAACGAAGGCTTCACCTTTTAGTTAAATAAATAAAGTTACGGACAGTTTTTTTTCCATTTCGGTTCGTTGCTTCAGTCTTGGTTTCAACGTATTGCTGGGAATTAATCCTGTGACAATCAATGGGGGGTGGTCCTTTACAATACGTTCGATTCGAAGACCGTAGCACCGATCCTAAGGGGAAAAAAACTGGCCAAGTTTACATGGCAAATTCACAAACTAAATCAGATAGAGGGTTGTTTCTATTCGGGGGAGTATTCTCAGGAACTAGATAACTTAGTGACAATA